>JAEAOA010001395.1:1295000-1350000 GCA_016746295.1 Potamilus streckersoni
TATCAATAAGTAAGGGTGTACGGCATGTGAAAACTCATTAATTTTGTCACGTATCTGAATGACTTAGAAAACCGTCTGCAATGAAATGATTGAACTAGTGTACAATTACAATGTTTTGATCGCTGTATGTCCTTTCTCATGTCAAGTTTCAAACTGATTTAAGCCAATGACAATGTAGTGCTTTTTTCTGCCGGAAACTTCTTCAACATAATTTAAATGTGTTTTAGGAATATTTAGTAAATATAAATTGCACAAAGACAATTTATTTTTTTTTTTTTGGTACAGGAAAAGATTTTAAATATAGATTTACAGTTTGTGAAATTGAGATAAACATTTGTACTGAATTTAAATATTTGGGTGTTATTTTTCGAAGCGTCGAAAATTTGTTGAGACAATTACTTGTAACGTTGGCGAATCTATAAAGGCCCTGCATTTACTTTACTGACAAATTAGATACCTAAATCTTTCCATACACCTGGTATTAAATCGTTTTGATTGAATAAATTTACCCATTTAAAATTACCGATGGAAATTAGTGGGTTTGATTTATCAAAATAATTTAAAATTAGCAAGTCGAAATTGTATGCAACATTTCAAGAGCTTTCTTTGCCATAGGTCTAGTAACTGCACAAGCTGGGTATAATGCAGAGAATTCTTTTTCAGTAGGATCAAATTTCTAATCCACACAAGGCTTGTCAGTTGCAAGTGGATTAACCACAACATTATCTAGGTAATTGCCTAGTAATAAATGAATGCCCTCAATGGGTAAAGATCACACTGCTCCGACTGTCAGTCTTTCCCATTGAACAGTATTACGCATTTTACTTTATAGATGGGAATTCAGGGATTTAATTTATCAGAAAAATTTAAATTTGGCATGTCGAAGATGTAAGCAGAACTTTAAAAGTGAGGAGAGTACTATCATTTACGCGCTTTATTCTGAACTTGGAAGAAATTCTATCGATTTATTATCAGATCCCGTATGTATCTCTATTATTGACGGTACATGGGCTTCACTGTCAGACTCATTTAACATTTACATTTAACGAATTCAATGCAAACGCAAATGCTTTAGTGAATAACACAAGGAACACTGATAGCTTTCGGGACACCATACCTTCTTGAAATGAACAAAAAGAATGATAAACTTTAACGACCATTATTTATAGCAGTGACAATCCTAACTCCATCCTCTAAGGGAATTATAAAATAAAACAAGATTTATATATGGAAACTAAATTACTCTAAGCCTCGAAACAGTATTGACAAGAGATAAAGTTTACGACTTCCAATCATGGATTCCCATTTCAAATAAGTTATTGGACAAATGCACTCTTTAAGGAAAGTACATGCAATCATTGTGATTAAAATGACATCGGGAATCAATACCATGATTTTTTAAATTTGTTCCAAACGTCACAAAGAAAGTTTCTAAAACCTTAATATTATCACAATTATATATTGCAAAATTACTAACCTTATATTTTCCCTCTAATCGCAAAGTTCTCCAAAATTTTGCCAGATATGGTACTCTAGCAACGAGTACAATGTCATTAACTTTGTACTTTTGTGGAATTGCAAATATGTCTTACTTCATAATGATTTCCTATTTCTTCTCATTTGGAGCACCGGGCGGCCCATTGGTCTAAAGTGCTCACATTGATCGATGACTGTCATCTTTCTGCGAGGGTTCGAGTCTCAGATTCGGCCTATGTGGGTGTGTGAGAAACGCTATTAGTTACTTCGCACGTCTCGATGGTTCTTCTCGAATTCTTCCTCCACCAGTTATGCTGGCCGCCATACATACATACATGCATGCATACATACATACATACATACATACATACATACATACATACATACATACATACATACATACATACATACATACATACATACATACATACATACATACATACATACATACATACATACATACATACATACATACACACACACACACACACACACACACACACACACACACACACATACATACATACATACATACATACATACATACATACATACATACATACATACATACATACATACATACATACATACATACATACATACATACATACATACATACATACATACATACATACATACATACATACATTCATACATACATACATACATACATACATACATACATACATACATACATACATACATACATACATACATACATACATACATACATACATACATACATACATACATACATACATACATACATACATACATATTTTTTATTTTCATTTTGTTTCACTACATTTTATTGAAATGATTATTTTCACGGGATTCGATATTTTTAAAAGTACAATCTGTTTTGTACAGAACTGAAAAGTATTTCATTAGCATTATTTTAGCTGTTCTCGTTCAAACACTGGGTCAGCATGAAGTTTAATTTCACCTCATGTCATCAACATTTTATACCATTGGTTCTTAAATAAGACTATCTTGGCGCATGTGTAAAACACCTTGTAGTAAGTAATCATGTGACCTATCATAAGTGTCGAAATGACATTCTAGTGGGGTTTAATACTCTATATCACTGTTCTTTTAGTTCAATCGTAAAAGTACCTTGGCAAATCCTTTGAAAAACTAATTCAGCAACAGTCACAAGTTTTTGTTTTTACAGGCACCTTTAGTATACCGACTGTGAACTTCTCCATATAGTGGAGGAATGAAAGCTTACAGCAACAACATTCATGATATTAAGATGGACGTAGATGATAGACGCCTGTGTTAATGGAAGTAGTTTTGCGTTGCGTGTAATGTCAACGTTTCCGATTAATAAAACAATTATTTATTTTTAAATCATGATTTGGGTTAGAAAACATGTAGTTTCTCTGCATACTTTGATGTTATGGTTCTAAATTGTGTATTATCTGCGAAAGTACTGAATATGTATAAAGCATAAAAACTAGTCTCGTTCAGGTGAGATTTATGTGATTCATTTTATCGATAAAGAGCACTTTGGTCAAACTTGGAAACTAATAAAATGTCTCTCCACGTCTCAAAATATTTACAGACATATTTTTGAAGGCATTGAAACCAAATTAATATTGAAAATGTTTTTAAAAAAATATAACCGAACACCACTACCAATGAAAGAGGCGTGTCTGAATCAGCCAATGAAACTGTCCATATGAAGTGGAATGAATGAAAATCATCATAGAGATGTCATACATCATCTTGTCTAGTCATCTATACCCCACCCCAAAAAATCGTCCTTCTATATTCCTTTTGTTTTACTTCCGAGCAAAACTCAATTTTTAAGAAAAGCCTCGTATTACGAAGATACCAAAGAGTAATGCGAAAATCTGGTTTAAACAATGCTAAAGAGGTTTCTCAGTCTAAGACGTTACCAGATGTGTTCGATTGGCGCCCTCTTGAGCTCCATATTAGTAACGACAATTTACCTTCGCATAGCATAAAGAATAGCATAATTAAACTTTATAAAATTTGATGTTTTTCGGTTGCGTATGCATGGACTATTCTGATGCATATCATGTCAGTTTATTAAAACTGTTAACACCACCCACTGGTCATTCGAAACTGGTCAGTTATGGCAGAAAAGAAACAATCAGATTAATTCGGATTGCTACGCTTATAATTTATGTCTTTTCACGATATAATCCAGATGGTCTTGAGCATTATTTAAAAGCATTAATTTTTAACAAAACAAAGGCAAATTTATTGCAGCTACACCAGATGGGTGCCAATGTATAATGTCCCATTTCCCTCATTTATGAAAGCCGCACGTTTGGTCACGATGACAGCGCTACAATCAATTAAACGCAGCAAATTCGCTAATGTTGATACTATATGGCGTTCCAGTATCCCATAATGGCGTTCTAGTGTCCCTGAGGTATTGACCAATTTGTGGGGATGTTATCTATTAGCTTTTCTAGAAACGTCATCCTTTTTGAAGCTGCACCTGGTGAGTGCCAATGTATCTTCACCCAGCGATATAATAGGTTGATGTATTGCTATTTAATCTTTTGTTCGCCTCCTACTCTGTCAACAAAGAGCACATATTGTCAGGTTGTCTATAAAACTTGGGTACATAAAGAACGTGCCCAGCTTGTTGCCTCTGACTATCCTCACAATGTACAAATGTTTCTAGTCCGCTGAACCATTCGTAGAATTTGCAAATACTAGCTTTGTCCGTGCTTTCGATGTTCTTCTAGTGTCAAATTTACATCTGAAAAAAAGTATGTATGAGGAACTTTGCTATTAATTTTTATCGAACTGTCTTTTTAACTAAAACCTGTGAGGGGCCCCGAGTGGCCGAGTGGTCTAAAGCGCTGTCCGTTACGGATCACTGCCATCTCACCTCTGTCTGCGTGTGTTCGAGTCTAGGATTCGGCTAATGTAGATATGTGAGAAAGCTTGCCAGTAGCTTCTCGTGGGTCGGTGGTTCTTTCCGGTGATTTCCCGGTTTCTTCCTCCACCATTAATACTGGCCGCCATGAATAGCCTATCGTGTGCTGAAAAATGGCGTTAAGCCCAACAACAAACAAACAAACAAACAAACTAAAACCTGTGTAACATAGGCAATCATTTCATCCTAACAATATTGGTATTTAATGCAATTTAATTATTCGTTTCTTAGTTTTAATATTTTATTTTTATTTTATTCGGTTACATGTTATTGTAATGATAATTTTGTTTATTGGATTTGTTTATTTTTTTGTCAATTCAGTTCTGTTTGACCTGATCAACATCTAGTAGTTGAAACGTTGTATCTATTTGGTGACCTTGATTCAGAACTAGTACCATTGTTGAGCAAACAACGTTTTAAAAAAAAATATTAATCATTCCCAGAGTAAGAATCACTGATTTTAGCTAATGCCATACTACAATATGTGACTTTAGGCATGTAACAAATTTACATTATTCTGTGAAGATGTCCAAATGACCCTCATACGGAAATCTGTTTTGCGTTTTAGATAGGCTTATAACTCATGTGATAAGAAGAATTAGCCAGTTGTGCTTTAAATCTTTGATACTGAAAGAAGTTTTGCTGTGACCAGTTTGAGTTACACTTTTATTTTTAAAATTATTGATTCTTTCCCTGGAACATACTAGTGCTCATCAGAATTCTTGGACAAAAAATTATCGAAAGTATTCAGAAATTCTAAACTGGATTACTATTTTCTGTGATTGAACAAGTAACTGTTGATATAACAACATTTTGAATGTTACAGCATGCGTCATCGCCTTCCAACAGGGAATTTCATCGAGATTCGAACTGTAATTCATTTAGGACTTTTCATTGATATAACTTCTATTGTTTTCATTCTTGGAATAATTTTGGATTTGATTATCATCTTCACCTTGTTTTCCTAGGGAAATAAATTATGTTGTTAAATTGTACAAAGCTTGTTGTCTTCACTATTTTCTTATTACTTTTGTATGAGCATAGACACGTAACAATATGCACCGAAACTCGAGACCAAAAATACTATACCGAGTCCTAATAAGTCTTTAATAAGTCTTTAATAAGTCACTGGGTATCAACTAATACATGATGGTTTTAAATTCGTCATCTTACGAGGAGTAATCTTGTTTTAAAATAGTAAAACAATACTATCGTGTGTGCTTAGAAAAAGGTCCTTCAAAAAGGGGTATATATGTGTTGAAATCTAAATGGAACTGAACGTTAGTCTTGAAACCTAAAATGGATGGACTAAGCTTTAACTCAACACATTCGATTATTTATATTTCTCCAGTTTTTCTGTAGTAAATATGTCTCAACATAATTACGATTTCTGCTGATCTTCACAACATAAATCCTCAGATATTTCCAGCAGGTATATTAATGTCATTTTCAATTTATAAATATGCCGTTAAGCAAACAACGACTTATGCAGCGGAAATCGATTCCATTATTGTCACGGAATTGAATAAATCCCTTTATTTATTAAATACATGTACTTTGGTTTCGGGGATTTTTGTGTGTGCAACGATACCTGAGGCTAATGTATGTATATTGTGCAATATTTCGAAACAGTGAGTTTGGTTCATTCTATACCGCACGTGCAAAGTGCTTTCGATGGAAAAATCCGAATACTTTTCAGCGCACAGACGATGTAGACTTCATCGTCGGTTTACAAATTCTTCACCGTAATACTAAATCTTTACATTACGGAACATTTTGTCTACAAGTATACTTAAGGACTTGCACATCTACAGTTGTTGAGGTATGTGAGTTATTTATTAATTTAATATGTAAGTTATACCTAATGTACTACCACTACTAATTGAGTATATTTCCTTACGGTTAAGAACTGTTAATATAAATCGCCTGACAAAGTCAGGAGGTTAGCTCATTTTTGTTATATTATTGTTGACGTATTGTTTTATCAATACCCCATTTTAAAGAGAAGTGCTTTCCTCACTTTAAGAACATTGCTGCAAACTTAAAATGAACAAAGAGAGCACTAAGCTGTATTATTACAAAGTGTGCTTTGTTGACAAAGTTCGTGATGTTTACAATTCACTGTCATTATAACAAAGTGACGTTATGGTGTGGTGAAGGAATTATCTTGATGGGGTTATGAGTTAGAGCTACAGCACACTGACAAAAGTTTAGGAATCGTAGGAAAACAAATTAACAAAACAAAAACTTATCTTACATGTTCAATCAAGAAGGTTGATAAAGATTACGACAACCTCGAACAGCTCATATTAGTTGACTAGTTCAAGAACTGCATCTAAAGTGTGTGTGTGTGTGTGTGTGTAAAGTGACTTATATTGATGAGCAGCAAATTGATACTATTGGAAAAATGCTGTACGAATAGCTGATGACGATTATGCATTGACTCAAAAGTTTCATTTGTCAGCAAGTCTCCCTCTCAAGTTTTCTCAGCAAAATATCTCACTCATACGAGTACTTCCAAAATATCATCTCAGTCTCATTTTGGTTGAACTAATCTTAGGAATTCAAAAATATTAAACGTTTTTAACCAGACATGTTCACATCCAAAACCAAAGAAACTGAACTGATTAACTATATGTGAATATGAGCACTTGTTTTCAAATGTATCTATAAAGACAAATACGAATCAATTATGTTGTTAACATTCTGGAATCTACACCTGATAGACAACATCATTACAGGATAAATCATTTAAAGCAGGAATGTTTGAAAACAGAAATTCAGTATTTGCTAATGAATGCGTTTATAGAACCAAGTAAAAATAACTGGAATCTACTATATATTCTTACGCCTACAGGAGACAATCTATTTCGCACGTGTACTGACAATAAAAATGAATTCAGGGTCAAGCATTATTTACCAATTCTGAAAGTTCTGGAAGCAAACATTTCACCAACATTTTCATCATTCTATTGGATTCTTTGGTTTATATATAAGATTGAGGTAAACAAAATTATTTCATTCCTCCTATAAGTTCGCTCTGGAATTATATATGGTTGCATTCAGGTATAATTTAAGAGTAATGACATTTACAATTGACATTTTGAACAAAAGCACTTATTTAGGATTCATTCAAAATCATTCTTGATTATGTCATTTTGATGCTTCAAAACTATTGGTACATCAACACAATATAGAGTATTAGAATTCATTCCAAATATTATACTTTTTCATTTATGATAGGATATCTAGGATTCTTTTTAATTTTTAATTCCTCTTAAAAGTTTCACTTCGTAACTTTAGGTAATAAATTTATGATTTAACTGAACTTACTGTTATTGCGTCTTTCATGTCACATGGTTTAAGAGTATCGAATCGCAACATAACCTATAGATATAAAGAAGCAAATTATAAGTTGTATACTGACGCTAATCGAAAAGTTTAAAATGATGTCGAATACAAGCCAAATCTAAATGTCCTCACCACGTTAGTTCACGATACCAATTCTTATTAATTATCCATGTGTCAATACATGTTGGTAAAACATCTTGTCAGATGCTAAATAAATTATTTGGGTTTGAGTAAATATGCCAGAAATGAAACCGGCTATATTTAGTAAGTTTGCTTGGTAATTCCATTACAATTGTAGGAATGTTCTAAACCATCCTTTAAAACCAGCAAATTTTTTAATCTAGAATGGAAATTTTTGAAACTCAAAGCAATTTTAATCCAGAGAAATATATACCTTAACTATTACTTAAATTGTAGAAGAAAGAGATGAGCTTTTTTGCATTACACACACACACACACACACATACACACGTACATTTATTTTATTTTTTATTTATTGTTTCTCTTTGCGAACATCAGCTGTGGCATGATATCTTACAGTGAAGTGAATACAAATTTTAGACAGAATGCTGTAAACTAAGGATTTGATAAAACTAATTAATAAATCTGTATATGAAAACGAATTGCTAAGAGAACAATAATAGATGATCTGGTTTCAGTTAGCATTCAAAATACAAAACTCGGATTACAAAAGAAACAATTTACGTTTGATTTATAGGTGCCAAACTGATAAATTTATGAATTTTACCAGATAATAAATAAAAACCAATGATTGACTTTCATTAATTTTGAACATTGCCCCGAATTAGAGACAGGAACATGTATTAATTTAGAAAAAAAAAGATGAGGAATAAAGCAATGAGATGGTAATAAGATAGTAAATCAGAAAAACCACAAAGGCGAGATTGTAAACTATCTGCTGGACTCAGATCTGTTACACCTTTGATCGCATACCAATCTTCGTGCTATAAGCATGAATCTCAAGTTTTAATAGAAGCATCAGAAAGTCAAAGGATGAACTGGAAAATCTCGAGGATGTATTGCAGATAATTGGATGGAACAAATTTAATCATTTGACCAAAACATTATCATATAGGCAAATGAATCGAGCAAAATTATAATAAAGCTGGTGAAACCGACTAATAAAAGGAGACTCAAAAGTATGGTATATAATAATAATTAGAGGGAAACAGTTATCGCTTATCTCGTAATAGTTGTTGCTTCCTGTCCATTTTTATTATAAACCATTAATTTTGATTTGTATAATAGTGTTCCACTTGCAACTCGATAATGGTTATCAGTTATCTCTTAATAGTTTAGGTTTTCGTTCCACATTGTGTCTCAGATATAACTTTTGATTTTCATAATTGGATTCCTCTCGCAACCCGATTGTCTAATGGAGAAGATGACCAAAACTTCCAATTAGCTTGTTTCCGATCCGTTTTCAAATATCACATTTTATGTTTAACATATTTCTAAAT
Organism: Potamilus streckersoni; assembly: GCA_016746295.1. NCBI lineage: Eukaryota > Metazoa > Mollusca > Bivalvia > Unionida > Unionidae > Potamilus > Potamilus streckersoni. Next base: position 1,304,232 of record JAEAOA010001395.1, read on the forward strand.
TGGCTATCATTTGTTCTTATGGGTTTAACGCCAGGTTGCAGCTACCCGTGGCGGATAGCATATATGGATGAGAAATAACCCGTGAAAATGCCTGTAAGAACCATCATCCCACGGGAAGTACTGGCAATCTTTTCAGATACCAACCGAGACTCGTACTCACGCGGACAGAGATTATATTTCCGTGATCAGTAAAGGACACTCGGATCCCAGCAATCTTACTGCAACCTTGAGTATATCAGGGAACGTAAGTTTCCTGTGATTTTAATATTAGCTTGGTATGCTTTCTTCACCTGTCAAACCTTCAACAGTATTTTAAAAACATATATTGGTTTAAGTCAACATACAATATACGATGCCTTACGTAATACTTATTTTCATTTCCATTTTACAATTGCAACAAACAAGAATCAAGAGATTTAACCAGCAAGATTAAGATTGATAACCTTTGTCAACCAACATATTTCTATATGTCCATAAAATAGTAAGATAAAAAATAAAGAGAAAAGAGTTAACGATAATAAAACAGAATATATATATAATATATATATTTATATATATATATATATATATTATATATATTATATATATTTATATATATTATATATATATATTATATATATATATAATTTCAAAAAAGAATTATAGAATCATCGGGGTGGGGAATGTATTGAGGGTAGGTATAAAGAAGAGATTACTGTCAGCATAATTAAATGAGAAAGAGAAAGAAAGAACACAGAGAACCAAGAAGTACACAGAAATGTGTTTCGTAGCACTGCCATGTAATAACATAATCAATGAGTAGTTCCTAACAATGTGAATTTTCTATTCAAGGCCCTAAACAATAATTGGTCAGGCTTACATGTAGACAATAAAGTACGTCGGCCATGTTAAATAAATGGGTTACATATACTGTTTTGCCAACATGTTTCAACAACTAGATAACATCACCAGTTTTCAAATAATCAAATAGCTGTTGCGACGAATTGAAAAAAGACGCGTCATTTTTGTATATACCCTAACGTTTCCCATCTCACTCTTCCTTAGTCTTCCCGATCCATTTGTGACTCATTGTCAACCAAATGGAGATTGAAAAATTTCATTCTGGGATTAAATAAATGGAAGATCTTTTTCCCCTCAGCTATTTATTTGGAAATTGGTTTTTAATTCGGAAACTCAGGCATGGGTTTACTTGTGTATTATGATAATACATTTCAATGCGTCTCGCGGATCTCTTTACTGTTACATTTGAGCACGAAGTGGTGTTTTTAATCCTCCTTCCTCCTGTCGGTGATTAGGGTTTGTCAGATATAAAATCCTACATAAATCATTTTGCTCTTAGTAATCAGAATAACATGTTTTGAAAATTAAATGAAAATTCATGTATGTTTTATTGTACGTTGCAAAACGGTTCACTTAAAGATATGAAACAAATATATCCCCTTTTGTATGTCTTGTACTACTTTTTGTTGTTGTACGTCTTAAGCTACGTTTGCTGTTGAATGTATTGGGCTACCTTTGATGCTGTACGTCTTGAGCTACCTTTACTATTATATATATATATATATATATATATATATATATATATATATATATATATATATATATATATATATATATATATATATATATATATATATATATATTGGGCTCTCTTTGATGTTGTACGTCTTGGGATACCTTTACTGTAGCATGTCTTGGGCTACTTTGTGCTTTAGTATGTCTTGGCTTACTTTTGCTGTTGTATGTCTTTAAATAAGTTTGCTTTGTATATCTTTAAATAAGTTTGCTTTGTATATCTTTCGATGCCTTTGCGTTCGTATTTCTTGGGTTAACTTTTACCGTTGTATGGCTTTGGATAAATTTGCGTTTGTATTTCGTGGGGTACCTTTTACCGTTGTATGTCTTGGATACCTTTGCTGTTGTATGTCTTGGGATATTTTTCCTGTCATGTACCTTGGGCTTTTGAGGGGAAACCCATGGCTTTTCTATTGATACTCTTATTTTACAGCGCAACATAAGCACATTTTCAAATTAATTGTGCAAAATAGCCAAAATTCAACATTTCAGTATATGTAATTTTCAAAATAAAAGAAAACTGTATAAGCAAATCTGTGTGTGATAGGTTAAAATATAAACTACGTATTATCTGTCTGTCTATCTGTCTGTCTGTCTCTCTGTCTGTGCCTCTGTCTGTGTCACTCTGTCTGTGTCTGTGTCTCTCTCTCTGTCTCTTTGTCTCTGTCTGTCTCTGTCTCCTCTGTCTGTCTCCCTCTGTCTCTCTCTCTCTGTCGCTCTGTCTCTCTCTCTGTCTGTCTCTCTCTGTCTCTCTCCATCTCTCTCTATATCTCTCTATCTCTCTCTGTGTCTCTCTCTGTGTCTCTCTCTCTGTGTCTCTCTCTGTGTCTCTGTCTCTCTCTGTGTCTCTCTCTGTGTCTGTCTGTCTGTCTCTCTTTCTCTTTGTCTCTGTCTCTCTCTGTCTCTCTATCTCTGTCTGTCTCTCTCTGTCCCACTCTCTCTATCTCTATCTCTCTCTGTCTCTCTTTCTCTATCTCTCTCTATCTCTCTCTATCTCCATCTCTCTCTATCTCTATCTGTCTCGCTCTATCTCTCTATCTCTATCTCTGTCTCACTGCCTCTCTGTCTCTCTATCTCTGTCTGTCTCTCTCTGTCCCACTCTCTCTGTTTCTCTCTCTGTCTCTCTATCTCTATCTCTCTGTCTCTATCTCTCTCTGTCTCTCTCTCTATCTCTGTCTCTCTCTGTCTCTCTGTGTCTCTCTCTGTATCCCTCTATGTCTCCCTCTATGTCTCTCTCTGTCTCTGTCTGTCTCTGTCTGTCTCTGTCTGTTTCTCTCTATCTCTCTGTCTCTCTGTCTGTGTCTGTCTCTCTGTTTCTCTGTCTCTGTCTCTCTGTGTCTCTCTGTCTCTTGTCTCTCTCTGTGTCTCTATGTCTGTCTCTCTGTGTCTCTGTCTGTCTCTTTTTCTGTCTCTCTCTCTGTCTCTCTCTCTCTCTCTTGTCTCTCTCTGTCTCTCTCTATCTCTCTCTGTCTCTCTCTCTGTCTCTCTGTCTCTCGCTCTTTCTCGCTCTCTCTCTCTCTCTCTCTCTCTCTCTCTCTATCTATATGCATACATGCATACTTATATATACACACACATACATATATACATTAATAAAAGTGAAAGTTCTCAAGACCAGGCACTACAGGAATGATAAAGAAGGCCAGGACATAGCTATTATAGTAGAAAAGGAGTGTGATTGTTTCATACCAAAATATAAGATCATCATCAGGGGGCAGCCCATGAACCCTCGTTATAAAAACTCGTAAAGTTACAAATACTTTATTATGGATATAGTGGCAAGTATACAAAAATTTTGATGTTAAGATAGGACATGCCCCTTCGTAGTTGCCACTTGTCAACATTTTTCATAACTGTTAATTGGTGTCAACATTTTACATAGTTACCATTTGATGTCAACATTTTTTCATTGTTATTTGGTGTCAACATTTTACATAGTTGCCATTTGGTGTCAACATTTTTTTCATATTTGTTATTTCGTGTCAACATTTTACATAGTTGCCTTTTGTTGTCAACATTTTTTTCATACTTGTTATTTCGTGTCAGAATTTTACATGTTTGCCATTTGGTGTCACATTTCATAATTGTTAGTGTCAACATTTTAGATAGCTGTTTTTTGGTTTCAACATTTTACATATTTCTTATTTGGTGTCAACATTTTACAAAGTTGCCATTTGGTGTCAACATTTTACATAGTTGCCATTTGGTGTCAACGTTTTAACATTTTACCATGAACAATTTGAAATGAAGAATACGTATCCCCAGAAAATATAATTAATTTCTTTATAACAATGATACGTTCTTAGTAATTTAGCATTAAATCGATATTAGTAGGTAATTTATTAGGTCGATATTAGTAGGTAATTTATTATTAGGTCGATATTAGTAGGTAATTTAGTATTAGGTCGATATTAGTAGGTAATTTAGTATTGAGACTATATCAGATAGTCAACATCTTTATTAATCTAGTATTCTTATCGGACATAAATCCGAAACTGTCGAGCAATATAATAAGCATTTTCTATTTGATCAAGACTTTTCAAATTTGCGCAAATCACAAAAAACTTCTTTTTATAAAAAAAAGGCTTTCTGTAATATGTAGCTTATTTTGAGTGTTTCTAATGCTCCAAACAATGTTTGCGTACAGAAACTTGTTTCAGCTCATTTTTTCATTCTGTGCGTACCTAATTTCAACATTGGATGAGGTCATAAACTGCCTCAAAAGAAATTTAACTTCTTTGTATGGGAATATTTCGTGGTCAAAATGATTGTGAGCAGACGACTCTAAACTCCTTTTCATTTTCATATTTAAGAGCGATTAGCATAGGGTCAACGTTTTTGCTTTGACGTTCTATCAAAAATATCTTTTCCATCCAAGATTCGATAAAAAGAAACATCTTAGTCAAACACGAAAAAAGCCAAGCAGGAATATGAATGACAGCCTCTTGTTCGCATTCTGCTTCAACAAATGAACTAATGCTAAATATGGTCTCCTTTGTTTGCTATCTTGCATATGTTTTAATCGTGCTATCTTGCATATGTTTTTAATCTTTTATGCTATAATGTCAACAGTGACGTCATATGATTATGCCAATATTTAATACGTGAAAAAGCGAACAATGTTACACCCGTTCTATTCAAAACAGCACAAATACATCTCCATGGAAGATATAATGGTTGTTTAAAAGCTCAGATGCAATTGTCACAAATCTTGAAAATTTGTTTACACGCAACTTCTGATTAAAATAACAAACCTGATGAAAAGGTCAAGCAGATGTCAAAAAAGAAATACTGAAATAAGATTGAAATCCATTTTACATATAATTTCATGCTGAAACTATTACGCGTGAATCGTATGGTTTACGTGAACGAAATGAAATATCAAGTGTGTATGTGTGTGTGTGTGTGCATTTTCATAACAAATAAGGCAACTCATTCAGAAAACACAGAAGATATTGTGACTGTCAATAAGCAGGCGCTGAAAGAATGCGCTAATGTTAAAAGTGTAAACACATTTTGTTACGAATTAGGAAGGTAATCCCGGAACCGGAAGTACCAAGTACAAAGTCAAATACAAACTCATTCCAAAATGTTTCATTGAGATGTAGCAGACGATTCTGGTGATACGTTAATTTGGACATTCTGCTGACGCATTCTCTCTAGGAACTGAATTTGTAAAAAAAAAAAAAAGTCACGTTCTAAAATTATTGTAAAGTTTCAGAACTTTGTTTTATAGATGTGGTGGGTAATGGTGTCAATTATTGTGATGGCAAATTAAGGATGAAATAACAATGTAAATCGACGTATTTTGCAATAAAACTATTTAATAAAAATCTACGTTTTCGTCCGTAGATAGTGAGGATATATAACACTCGTCCAATGAAAACATTGTTGTAGCGAAAATGGCACTTTTTGCAATATCACACGTCCACCTTCGACGCTATTATTTAAAAGGACATCTAGTGATAAGATATTGGCAGTAATGGGAACGTGATAAAATATTAACACTTAATTTCCATTAAACGTAAAATAAATCAAATTAAAACTTCTAGGAGTTTCTTGTATTCAGACATAATTAACCTAGAACGCTGTAGTAATGTGGTACTTAATGTTGTGTTCGGTACATATGCTATTGTTGCATGGTTACAATTTGAAAAGTTTGTTTTGCTTCTCCTCGATCGATTCCCATTTTTTATATTTTTTTTTTAAAAAAAGCTGTCAATCGAAGCGAATAAATGTAATTAAAACATAGTGTAGTGGCTTACCCAGATTAAAGTACCATGTGGGAACAATTCCACATTATCGCGGTATTTTTGCCTAACTTGGATATGGTAGCAAGCATTTACTATAAAATTGCAACTTATCGATAAAAAAGAATGTCAACACTTGCACTAGCTGAATATATCCCCAAAGCCTAATGACTAAATAGAACACACAAGATATAATTAAGGTTTGAGTCCATGAATAACGACATTATAAGTTTTAAAAAATAATATATAATTTTACAAGTTTTTTAAATGCAATATGGTCAAATATATAAATATTTTAATGAATATATTATTATTATTATTATTATTATTATTATTATTATTATTATTATTATTATTATTATTATTATTGATTTTTAAAAGTTTAACTGTTATTGATTTCATATGTATGCACGATAAGTAGGATAACAAGCACGTTTAGTCAATTTTGGTCCATATTTGCTACCATGGAATGAAATTCCAAGTGTAACCTAGTAAGAACACGTACACTATCATCGTTGATCTATTTAATCAAACATCAGACGATACACTGAGTATATAATTTTAATCATAACCAATTCAGATATAGTATGTTAAACAAAAAGAGCTTTGTATATAATGATCAATTGAACTGCATGCACTTTACATAAAAATGTGATGTACATTGATCAATTTTTTTCAATGTAGACTTATAAACAATGTTGACATTTTTAAGGAATTTGCGCTCTGGCAGATTGACGTCTTTCCTGGCTTCAGCTTTATATCTGTAAACACGGATAAATTGCGTGTGTTCAAATTGATTAGTGAAATCCTGTTTACCGCGATATTACAGCGCTCGCCATAATACAGCGTTGGAAATATTTGCCGCACATTCTCTAGACAGAATCCGCGTCCAAATGCCTGGAGTTAGTCAACAACTAATTTCAACTTCGAAATGTATTAGCTGATATCATCTTTGATTTTATCAAAGGTTGTTACTTCAAAGGAGAATGCATCAAGCGACGGCTTACAAAAGAAATGAAAACACTCTGAAACATGGTTCCTTCACTACTAGCTATGTGTACTGATTAATGGCCGTCAATAATTGTAAAATTGACAAACGACAAAGGAAGCGCATTCCACATGAATATTATAACAGGTGGGGCTTATATTTCTCTCCCACGATTTGTTTTACAGCGTTATATTTTGCAATTTACACGTAAACTGCAGAGAATACAACACACAATTTCTTATTTGTATTTATTTCAATGGCTGGCGCAAGTTTAGAGATGGTAAATGCCAGCTAAAATATAGTTTGTGATGATTATTTATGAAGGAACTGTTAAGAATGGTGGCAACTCGCGAGAAATAGAGGGAAATGTGTAGCCAATTGTGTGCACTTCCCAATTCCGTTTCATCAACTCGTAGCGACTTACTGATTTTGTCAGCATCATTTCACCTAATAAGATCAGATCGTTGATATAGTTAGCTAGCTTGTAAACCTCCGTCTGATGTTGAAGAATTATTACCGGAAAGGATGCCTTATTACTTTCGCAATGTCGTTTTGAGTAAATCTATAGAAAAAACATTGTAAACTATTTGATTTATTGGCATTTTTTATTGAAATTTTTTTTCTACTAGGTATTTAGCTCTGAAATTTAAACGTTTTGACATCAGAAAGACAAAGGTCTACATGTGCACATCACATTCAAGATTGGAATATGCTGACATGCCGACTTATATTAGAGTACGTAAATCTTGTTTTGTATGTGACTTGAAATCAGCATCAATCGTTATGTGTGTTATAGGGAGTGTGATGGTGGTTATCGTTATGCAAAGATGATCGACCTTGTTAGCATAGCCCGGATTGAGTGAATAATACAAATGTTGTAATAATGGATGGAATAAATGGGGATCTGAGCAGAGTTATCGCATAGAACAACATGAGCCCCGGTATAAAACATATAACAATTTATTCAGTTAGATAAACACAATAAAATTACTAAAGTTATTGAAAAATGTAACTGGCAGTTCTGTTTACACAGCTATGACAAGTTTAATCACAAAATCGAGTGAACCTTTACGAACTCATTTGTCCAGCATTCCAGCCTGATCTGGTTGCGGGTCACCCCAGATTCAACACTGGCAGTAGGTTGGGGTCAGTTTATCACTGACTCCATTAAGCTGCTGCCGGCAAGGACTTCCCTCTCGCCTCAAGCCACTTATGGCCATAGAACACAATTAATTTTACTATATAGTCTCTACATTTGTTTCTCAGTACTGAACTTTCTACTGTGTGACAATCAATACAAATCATATGTTAATCTAAAATACATTCAAAGATGACTTTACGGTGAAGTTCTTGTCAAGGGTTGATCTGCATTGTTTTGAGAGGCTGAATTGTAAACAAAACACCATGTAACGGAACATAGATTCCCTTCCGAATCATACCATGACCTTATTACTCACTGTGCACTGTCGCCGAAATACACAGACAACCACACCATAAGCTCATATTCTAAAGAATAAACAATTGCCTTTAAATCCTTACCCAAAATGCCAGAATCTAACTTTTGTATCACCACCAAACATAGACAGGAAAAAGTGATCTAAAAATAGACTGGGACTACATTCATGGGTACTGAACAGGATTATATTAAATTGTGTACTGTATACTGACAGGGTCAATTTTTTAGTCAAACTTTTATATTTGCATGTTATATTTGCATGCCACTACTATTTCAACTTCATACATGAAGTCTTTTGAAATTTCCTTGCAAGCAAGACATGTGACAGCTGTCCGAAAGTGTGTAGTGCTGGTGTTCTATAGGGTGCAATTTGAGGTCCAATTGTTCTTATGAAACCAAAACTAAATTTGTTATATCTTCCTTAATTATAGGAATTTTTCAAAGCAGTAAAACCTAATTGTAATACGTGATAAGCCTGTCTAAAAATATGTTTCAAGTTATAAAATATTGATTGATTAAATTTTAATGGAAATTTAAATAAATATATAAATTTTAAAAACTAATTATATTTAAAAAATTTAATTTTCGTACAAGTTATAACATTCAGTTTGACAACTTTTAAGGCAGGAAAGTTGATTAATGAATGGTATTTAAAACAAATGGCATTTTGGGTCTGTACAACTGACAACATTATTCCCATGGGTACTGAAGCATGATAGCTCAGTGATTTTGGCAGCAAATTGCAATATGCCTATCCAGATGCATATTGGTGTACATACTAAAGAAACAATGACAGGTGCTATGTTCCACATTTGTTTCAGGTACTTGTGCAGTGAATTGTATAACTAATAGCCCACTCAAATTTAAAGTTTTGATGAGACCACTACCATGTTTTATAACAAATATGCATTCCGTTTTAATGTAGATAACTACAAAAGTCAACAATGCGATAAAATAAGTTTCATGGAGGTTCCACCTTACTGAACAATGATGCGAATCTCTCATAAAAATCTAAGCCATGTCTTTGTTCCAGATACCAGGCTAGACCTTAAAAGATATAACATGTTTCACTTAATTCTAGAAAACAGTAAGATGTAGGTAAATGAAGTTAAAATGTGTTAGATATGATTTCAAAATAACATTCAGGTTGCAAATATGGGTACAAAATGTAAATTTGACAGTGACACTCAGAGATGTGAAGCAATGGGCATGTATTAAAGTGATAAATGCATCCTAAAAATAGATATTTCTACAAGCATCTTTAGCCATTTACAGGTCCAATAACTAATAAGAGTATGTATCATAAAGTTTAAGGCAATGTTGGAACGGTGAGGTTTGATCAATATTGCAAATATTAATACATGCCAGTATGCTGGAAAGTCAAATGACAATGTATACCAAATTAAAATTTATTACTATATGCAATCTTATTCATGAAGAAAAAATTTTAAATATTGTGAGTGAATACAGCGAAATGTGGCCACACAGATCAACTATAGGTACCAATAGATCCTATATCATCAACTAAATGTGAAATTTTAATCCCAAGGATGGACATTTGCATGTGTGGGACATATGCAATGTACTTGTTAAAACCACATGTGTATACATAATTCAAATGATTTGTTTGAACATTTTAGTATATTTTTAAGAGTGTTAGTTGAATATTATTAGCTGAATATTAAGCTCAATGATTCAATGGAATCAGATATCAGCTGATGCTGCAATACTGCCCTCTGTCAAGTACTAAATTGAAATGTGTTTCCATACAGAGGCATATTCATGATGAAAATAACATATTGAGATATTTGAAGTCCACACAGTCTAAACTGAGCCTTACATATTCACTATAGGTACTATGTCAGTCTATATGATGTACTGAATGTCAACTTTTGATCCCAAGCATTCCAAACTATATGCATATTTGTTTATGTCAGCTATGTAACCATCTTAAGATTAGTTTTACAGAGTTAAATTCAAATAATCTGTTTGAATATTTCTTATATAATCTTTAGAGTGTCAATTAACAAATAGTATTAGTAATTAATAATGCATAAAGCAAAATGGATCATTAGAATTTCCATAATATCATCTGGGCCACAATACCGTACTACATTAATCAATATCTAAAAGAAAATGAACAATAAAATGGAATGCATTCTTTGTTCAACTTACATCATTTTGCTTTTTTCTTACATGCAATGGTAAATAAACCTGTGTAAAGTATATTATATACCTCTGACCTGTATTTCATTCTTTGACAGCTTAATATTATTTTGTAGAGAACTTGAACAGGTTCTAGTATAGTCTTCATCTCTGTCCTCTCACTAAGTACCCTATAACTATGTTTATAAACAATTACTGATAGTTATACAAGCAGATGTGTTACCCAGGCAGTCACCCCATCATAAACATATAAATTAACTGTTTGGACCCTAAATAAATAGTTTCAATGACCTAAAGGTACAAAGCCAAATAGAATTTTGTCTTCATGTATTTTAAATCAGGGTCTCATTTTGACTAACAAAGATATTTTCTCTGACAAAATTTGACAAATATCCATCATTTGAGCTTGTATATGGGGTAGGAGTATATACATGCTAACATCATTTAATATCATTCCCAATAAATATTATATATGTCCATACTTGGTGGAAATATTTTATTTTTTTTAAATTTTCTTATTTTTAATTTCATTTTATATTTCTATAGTCAATATACATAACATATTAAAAATTTCATGTGTCTATCATTAATAATAAAGATTTTATATCAGTTTAAACTTTTCTCAAATGCACTGCTGACAGGCCATAGAACACAATTTTACTATATAATCTCTACATTTGTTTCTCAGTGCTGAACTTTCCACTGTGTGGCAATCAATACAAATCATATGTTAATCTAAAATACCTTCAAAGATGACCTTACGGTGAAGTTCTTGTCAAGGGTTGACCTGCATTTTTTTGAGAGGCTGAATTGTAAACAAAATACCATTCAACGAAACACAGATTTCCCTTCCGAATCATCACCATGGCCTTATTACTCACTGTGCACTGTCGCCAAAATGCACACAGACAACAACACATAAAGCTCACATTTTAAAGGATGAACAATTGCCTTTAAATCCTTACCAAGAATGCCAAAATCTAACTCTTGTATCACCACCAAACGGAGACAGGAAAAAGTGATCTAAAAATAGACTGGGACTACATTCGTGGGTACTAAACATGAATTTATTGTGTACTGATTCCTTATGGACACACGGTATTAATGACATGGAAAAATAGGAACCAACCTGGAAATGGGTGAATATTTAATTGAGTATATATGGGTTTGGCTGGCCATGATTGGTTAATAATGTAAGTTATATTTTAAGAAAAAGTATATTTGAGAGCTTATCCCAGTTGTAAGTGAAACAAAATTGACAATATTTTATTGATGGAATTCCAGTCCTTTAACAGTCTTGCGTTTGCAACACTCGTTACTAAAAATAGTACCCGACTCTTTGGTGCCGAATTAAATGCACATGTTTCAAACATGCAAGTCAAAAAAAAAAAATACCGCAGCTCATATCCTTCCCTCTACACAGAAACTGACATCCAGGTTTTATCTATACTGATCATGGGCACTAAGAAATTTAAGTTATTAAATTTTAATATCATGGTGTTTGCATAGGTTACTATGGGAACTGAATTAGTACTGTGAGTCATTAACCGCGATATCGCCTTTCTTCTACGTCCCAGTTAAAGCTATTTCACTTCCCATCTTTTTCCCCCTATAACAGAAGTCTATTTTGCCCTTTTACAGAATCATCTCTATACGTTCAATTAAACTTCCCTTGAACACTCGTTACATGGGAGTAAGACCTACCCCCGGATCCAAGATCTTCGCCTCACTTTTTAGACTAGCTAATTTTATGGTGTAAGGCAATAAAAAGAACCTGAAACTTCGCTTGTGAACATCCCAAGCCGTTATTTATATAATGTTGGGTTTATTTAACGAACAAAATTAAAACACGCCCATAGAGGTTATAAAAATTTAAATATTTTGTAAAGGAGATCAGAAATCAATGAAAATATAGAATAATAATAAAAGTACTATAGAAGAAAACATTATTCTGATGTATCATCTGCAACCGTAATGCCAATATTTAAATATTGGCATATCTTCGCGTAGTTGAATTTCCGTGACATCTTGTGTAAAATTGCCATGCCTTTTCGGTTACTTTCGTGATGTGACGTCATAGGAGTGACTCCAGCATCCCGACAGAAAGTTGACTAACTTACAATGTCGTTTTGCGTTGCTTACGTGTGTAATAGTACATTAAGAAAAGGCTGTAAACAAGGTTTTGTTTCCCGAAAGATAAAGACATAAAGAAAGTTCTGGCTAAACTGCAAAATATCTAACGTTTTGACTTAAGTACACAAGCAATAAAGCCAGGGTAACTAATTAACAGTTAATCTCTATCCTTGTATTTATCTTGTGAAAAGGACTGCCGTTCGGACATACTTCAAAGGAACCATGTTCGACAGTGTGTATATGAAAGCACCAGCAATTGACTGGCAAATAAGCAATGCCCTATTTTGTTGTTACTTACGATGCATAGGACTTCATTTTACCAGTTCAAATATGCAGTAACAAGTTACCATACATGTGGCAACTGTTTATCCCACATTTTATGTCCCACCATATTTCCTTAGGTTCAAGTCTTAAGGCATGTAACACTGTTTTCTAAATAAAATATTTATTCTAAATTAGTTCTTTGATGGCACATATACTGAATAGTATCAGAGCCGTTTTAAAAAGTTTGGGTGCCTTTGGCACAAATTCTAACCTTAAAATTAACCAGAATTACGCCTCAATCTCTCAGTCTCAGATACAGAGTATTGCATTGCATTTCTATGTGCATTTGTGTAATTTTCTTAAATTTATTAATATAGTACTAAACTGCTAACACAACCGACACCAAAATTTTGTTTTTGAGCTGCCGCTGGGCTCCCTGATGCGCGGAGCCCTAGGCACGTGCCTCGCGTGCCTATACTTTAAAACGGCACTGCATGGTATATTTTGCTTTATTATTTCTTTTAATTTAATCATGGTAACTTGACATATACTTTAAAGGAATAAGTATTAAATGACCGAGTTTCTTTGACGGAAATGGAGATGCAATTTTGATTGCAGAGAAAATTACACATAATTTACAATGATTAATGAATAAACTAATTGGTGACTTTTTTATTTTCTTGGCTAGCGTACTGTTGTAGTGGTATTAAACAAACCTGAAATTGACGTGAATAATGTTTAATCTTAACATTCTATTTAGTGTAGAAGAAAACTCGTGTGATATTAATTAGTTCGTCCAGTGTCGGATTTAGACATAGCGAAGCCCTAATTTATGGGAAGCTGTAAAGGCCCTATTTGAGAGGCCCCATAAAACTATGAGGCCCTAGCTGTAGCTTGTTAAGCTTAAGCCTAAATCCGATACTGGTTTCATCACTACAATATGCACAAGTGATAAAATAGAATATGACATAAGTGGATCACATACGCTCTATATTTTTATGTATGGTGTGGAGGCGTGTGTCTGAGAAATGTAAATTGACAGACTTGATGCAATAATCGGGAGTTCTCTGTGAAAATTCGGGAAATATTACGAGAGCGGGAGTTGGGTGTGGAAATACCCCCAAAATCAAAAGGTTTTTCTCTCGCCTTGAGAGTTGACAGGTATGAACTGTCCGGAATTGTGGAATTTCAGCCGGGGGCCTGTGCCTAAAACAATTCTTTCAGCACTGACCAGTACAGTACATAAACTAGTAAGCTAACGGTAGCCTGTGTAATACACTGTAACTGAATCATAAAAAGAAAGCTTCTTAATGTTTAAATTAATTACTTACGTTTCTTTTGTTTTGTAGATTTATGGGGGGATGTGTTGAAAAACTAATGCTTAAGTTACAAAACCGTTCTCTATGCCTTTTAAACCTCCCCGGTAATGGACATTGTTTCACACACAAGTCGGTCCCTGTTCTAGTCTCTTCGCCCGGTATTCAGTGTTATCTCTGTGTTTTAGTGTTGGGTGTATATTTTAAATACATTAGTCCTTAGGCTGTGTGTGTGTGTGTGTGTGTGTGTGTGTGTGTGTGTGTGTGTGTGTGTGTGTGTTGGGGTAGGTAAGGAATATGTAATTTACATATAATACGATTGATACTCGCCTTTCTTAAATGAATTTATTGTACTGTGGTAATTTTATTTTTACATTGGACACCATAACTTAATCCTTATCATATTTTGGCACAGCATACAATATACAAGTATTCATTTTAAAATTACACTGCTTTTTTAAATTCCCAAACATGAAATATGAGCACTTTCTTACTGTTGTACTTTTCTGCTCTCAGGTCTTAAGCACACTGTTAACAGATATACTTATGAGTATATCTCAAAAGCAGATTGAACGTTAGTACAATTCAACAGATATACTTATAGTATATCTCAAATGCAGATTGATCTTTTGTATGTACAACCCAAATCTAGTCTCCTGTCTGCCTCGCTGGCCGTATTTTTGTTTGCATTCGAGGACTGGCTACTATTGCGTCACGGGACCATATGATCTGTCGTCTCCTCAAAACTCTGAAAAACTCGTCAATTTACGAAATCGTGGTACCTTCCGCACAATATAATCACTACCTGCAAACGATTTTTAATTAATAAACATTACAGTTGAATTAAAATTTGTAGATAATTGCATACATAAAAGTAAAAGCTTCATTTCTGTTATTTATGACAAATATTTTAGCAAGTACAAACGCTGTTTCTGCAACATTTCAATCCTTGGCATTTTTGTAGAAATTGAACCAATTCGCTTCGTCTTGACCAATTCACCTCATTAAGAATCAATCATTTCCCCCATCAGATATTTTAGTATACTCTATCTTTACCCCAGCCATGGACTTCATGTCGTGTCAAAGCACATACAGCAACTTAAAATGGCAATGTATCACCCGACTGCTGCCAAGCTAATACCGTCATATATTCAATGAATATCCTGCAGAAATTCCTGTTACAATGTGGCAACACAATATTTAACATAGTCACTGCTCTAGGAATGTTAAATGCGAAAGTTTACGCAAGAGATAAAGATATACGATTTAGTATTCAAAATCAAGATACCATATTTTATGAAGATAATTGAACAATAAAATAAACATACTCAAAACAGACAATTTTAAAACTGATATTCCCACCTTTGCTCACTCCTAAATATTATGATTAAGAACTAAACTCTAAGGAGTGTTGAGTCAAAGCTTATATTGACAATCTTCTCCCACCTATCATACCGAATGACTAAAAATTATATTAGTCCATACTCTGCCATTGCATCGTGCATCCCGTTCCATTCATTTTATTAGAAAAACTATCACGTGACTATCAACAGACGTTTCTCGGTTTGAACATTTAAAACATTAAAAATTGATTGCTTACATTTGTTACGGTTTTCAAAGTGAAAAAGTTTTAAAGTCGGGTAACAAAACAATGTTTTAATATTGCAAACTATCACACATCAGGTCGTGATTTAATTCTTTCCATGCATAGAATCACATATCAGGTCTTGGTACAATTAACTGAATACAAGACTACAAGTTTAATTACAAGAATACAAGTTTAATTACCGACAGTTACAGAACATGACTGACATAACTTGAAATGTTTAGACTCACGATGCCGAATCCACTGCGTAAGTTCGGACGCCGGTGAAATTTTTCATGAGTCATATCTGGCAGACTAAAACAAATATTCGCGCACCAAATACGCTAGATATCGAATGTTAATGTTATGTGTTGTAACAAACTATGAATTTGCACCTAATTGAATAAGTTCCTTGACTTGAAACATATTATCTTTCGTACAGTAAAAATGTCAATATTCGTTTTGAAGTGTCGACATGAATGACGCATTACCGAAGTAGTAGGAAAAACAAATTAATTAATGTATTGTTAAACTCGTATGAGGAGCATATTAAGTTTATCGCCTATGCATAGGATACGTCAGTTGCAGTACATTCGCTTTATACCCTCAACACCAGACTATCCAAAATAAGGGATAATGGTTAAATTTTAAAAAAGAAGTCGATAAATTGAACGGGTTCCATGAGGTACATACTACTAAATTTACTATTTTATGGTGATTTTCAAGTTACCGAGAAAAACTGCGCTGACCTTTTTCTATCACATGAAATCAGCATCCAACCAGAGAAAATCAGACGTTCTTGGACATAGTAACTAACAATTATTGCAAGGAAGCAGAAGACATTTGCCCTGTCATAGGTTCCAGTGATCATTACATACTAATTTACAGCATTTGTTTGACCTAAAAATAAACTCAGACCAACATGAGGAAGACTATTCCACCGAAGGCAGTCAGAAGTCTGAGGTACTAAAGGTATATCGTGAATTAAGTGGATTATTTTAAGCTGACAAATTGAGAAGCTGACACAATGAAGAAAATCGAATTCCCGTTTGGAACGTTCAATGACTTCAACCAATCGGATAATAAAGATAGTTCCATGTAAGATTACCATTATCAAGACAGACCCACCAATAGATTAACATTTGCCCGCCAAGGAACATTCGTCTGTAAACAAACAGCACTTAAATAGCAAGGAGAAACATGACAAGGAGACAGATAGAAAACTTGCAATGAGATCAACGGAGCAGACCTGTAATTCAACATATAGGAAATTGTAAGCAACAGATATAGAAATACCCAAAGAAATCCTGATCTTTCAGCAAGAGCATTTATGTATGATAACAAGTGTTGCGCACTATAAAGAAAGACTATAAATAAATCTTCAATGGTTATTTTCAATCTGTCTTCAGAAAAGTGAATACTGGCCATTTTCTTCAAATGCTTTATATATTAACATGTAATCAGCTTTAGCAAGTACTTTAAAACTGTTGAAGGATCTGAATTTATAATGAGAGGACATAATTCCATCATTCTCTCTCAGAGCTGCTCATTGTAAACTCATTCCGTTCATAACAAAGATCTATCGATGGTCGGTAGATTCTGTGAACAGTTCATGGGACTGACAAAATTATGGATCGTACCTATGTAAAAGAAAGGTGAGAGACTCTAATAAGTGAATAAACGTTCAGTTTTACATACCTCAGTCAAATGCACGACCTTGAAATATGTAGTTCATCGCAATATCATGAAGTGATTTGACAGGCATATATTTATCTATTACAGAAAGCATGAATTTTAGTAGAAGCCTTCATATAATTGACGACCGATAGTTACCATTTATCCTATTGTCTGTGAGAAGTATTATCAAGCGAGTATCATTATGGGGTGTTGCAAAGTGGGTATCTTTGTTCTTGATTTTGAAAACTCATTGAATATGTTCCATCTTCTCCTTTGGTGATCGAACTGGACTTTTATGGTGTAGAACAACAATAACTGGCTAAGCTCATTCTTTTAAAACAGAAAAGTTACACATTAACCCGGAAGTGTGTCATTTATCCACAGTTGATATGATTGTGTTCTCATGTATATCTTTTTCAGACCTGTGATGTGTACAGTTTATAGGAACTCGCATGACAAAACAGATTCGGTATAAGCTATGCTCTTTGCCGACGATTGTCTGCTATTTGAGACAATCTCAAACTAACATGTCATCAACAAACTTCTCCAACAAGGTCTCACTTTGCAAGAGGAATGAGAGATAACATGGCCAATGAATTTCAACTATAATTATTGCACAATCCATTTGCATAAATAAGAGGATTTAAAATGCAACAACTATATGGTCACAAGCTAATTACAGAAAGAAGTAAAACCAACAAGTTCAGTAAAATCAACAAATAATTTAATTCTCTTATTTATAACATGAAACTTTACGAGGAAATTACGGTATTGTAAATTAAATCCCAAACAATCCTGAAGGTTCCACCACAAGTCCAAAATTACAGAACGTTAAGAATTAATTCAATTATTGTCTTTAATGTCCTAATGTACAACAATGTTGTAATCCAGAATGACTTTGAATGAATTTCCCATAATCTCAAAATATGGTTAATCTAGTCATTTACCACTTTAGTTATTCCATTTAAAGATTTAAATAATATTTCTAACAACAGTAAATAACTCCACAAACTGATCTTAAGATAGAAATAAAAATTCTTTGTTTACCTCCACCTTGTATAAAACCTAAGATAAAATAAGATGACCAGGATGTGGGTCATACGATGTCTGCAGAACGGCAGTTTATAGTAATATCTAGCACTGGGGCATCACGCCCCACCCAGTCACATTATCCTGACACCAGACCGACCTGTCCTAACAATAATATGTTAATGATGAGCGCCAAGCGATGCAGAAAGAGCTAGCTAATCTAACACGAACAGATATTTGGAAAGGTTTGAAAGCAATCAGATTATGCTAACAGGCCATTAAGTTGAGTTTGATCATTCTCTAGATTATGTAAGATTTGTTTTATCAACATAAAACAACGGCATATTGCATTTCACGTAAATTGGATAATTATATTTCCAAGAAAAAGTGCATCTTTCCAATGTCATGTTCAGTTTCATTGTGTCCATGAAATCAATTAAATTATTTTTCCATACGTGGGCTCTTGATGTTTATTCTATATCTTTATTCAGCTCTAATATTCCATACATTTTTTTTGGTGTATTTTATTAATTACTCGAACTGGGCATTAATACTGTATTCAACCATGTACTAGAAACCGATAGTCATAACCTGTGGTCGATCATTTATCATAACCCCATTCCCTAAAATGACTTTCTCAGAAAGTTATATATTTTGTCCCAGAAACGTGGGAAGTGTTGCTCTTACTGGTATATAGAAATAGAAATCTTCATATAGAATAGCATGTGAACTGACAAGTTAACCAGTCTAGTTGGTATAAATGCAATAGTTTTCATTCCAGTGGTGACGGTTTGGGGTCTGACCTAACACATTTCTTGTTATTGCCGGCTTTTCGAATGCTTTTAAGAGAGCTGGGGTATTTTTAGCAAGTGATGTGTCTGGAACTGTGTTTCGTTCCAGACAGCATCACGAATTTTATTCAATCAGTAGTTCAGTCAACTTTCAGGTCAGCGACATTAAATCTAGAGAAAAGTACTTCATTAGTTGCGTTCGTGATATTAATTACTTTTTGCTATAATTAATGACGCTGACCTGATTATGTATATTAACCGGTATGATACAATTCGCCATGATGTGTAGTGTCTAACATGCTATTAAATAGTTCAACTTTGTGTGTCTGTCTCTCATAATGTTTTGTATGGTGTGAATTTCATTTGTTATATATCAGTTGTTTGATTTTGGACCAACTCCGTCAGGTACTGCAGAAGACAAAAGGGTTTTATTTTTAAAAGTAGTTCCTAGCACGTGGACACCATGACTCAAACGATTGGACTAAGATGACCAGACTGAGATAAGAACAGTAAGGGGCAAAACAGAAGGTTTCTGGTGAGAAATTTGACAAAGGATTTTACTAACTAAACTCAATAAAGGAAATGTTGTTGGGTTTACACAAGATATGCTATACAGGGCGGCCAGTATTATTGTTGGAGGAAGAACCATCGACAGAAGATTAGCTTGTTCTATAAATATAGGGGTTCATAACTTCGAAAGAAACGATTGATAGCTTCACAATCCCTAAGGTTCGTTTGTCTAAAGGTTTTTGCTAACATGGGGTTGATTATTCCAGAGGTTTATAAGTCTCAAAATATTTGAAAAAGGGGCATCAAGTCCAAAGGTTCTTTGGTCCGAAGGTATTTGGAAATGGGATCATTTGTTTATATTCTTCTCTTGGATCTTCAGTCTAATATTATGTTAGGCTACAGAAGCTTTGTGTCAGACCAATGAAACCTTCATACTATCGCTTTCAAACACCTACATTTCAGAACCGTTGAACAGTTCGTTCATGCCAATGAATCTTTTAACTAAAGCACATTCGGAAAACTTTAAATTTTAGGTCATTGATCCTATCCTTTAGGCTAATGGTAGGCTAATGGCACTTCGAATCAACGAACCTTCGGAATAACGAAACTTATTTCGTACCATCGAACCATCAGTCAAATGAAGTTGCGGACAATCGTCAATGCGTCATTGTAAGTGTACTCTTGTTAAAATTATAACCGTAGGCAGATTGGCATAGCAACATCATGAAGATTGACACGTTTGTATTATGTATATTTAGTTTGTTATTTTTTATCTTCGTGTTTCTGTTATGCATAAATGTATTTTGGACTTGACCTTGTCAATACATCATCACACTTAAGGCTACTGGTACATTAGCAAACTGAAGACTACATGTACAGTAACGCCTACATGGCTGGGTCTTTCGTTTGTGAACACCACTAGAATTTAATTAGAACTTTTTAAGATTTTAAAAAATTTCGTTTTGTATCATTGGGAAAAAAAACCTCATTAGTTTTCACTCTTTTGCTATTACTTAGGTTAACGACCATATAGTCGAAATAGTACATACATAAAATTCCATTTGTTGTAAACAGTCTGCATTCTGTCATGCGGCTGGCTGTGATCTGTCATTTGGTACTGACCTTGGTTAATTCTTGGCACAATTTTCGGTTCTCAATCGATTTTAAGTGTATTTAGGTTAAGCGGCCCCCGACCCAGTCGTGGTGACTTCAGTTCAAAGTTTGCAACCCCATAAATAATCTATTATTACAAGTTGAAAAACTGTAATCGTACATTCCATCCTGTATTTCAACACAATTATGTAAGCAAACACAGCATATGACTGGCCTTACGAGCACTCAACTTTCACAAATGACTTCTAATGTCAAGGTCAAATGAGTGTTCGCACTTTAAATGTTGGAAAGGTTAAAATGCACAGGAAACTCCAAATATAAAGCATATTTGCTAAATAGAAATCCATTCCATCATCAGCTCCTGTGTTGTGATTTTGTACGGTCCATGTCATCAGAGCTAGCAAAGAGTGGCTCATACATTTAGTTCCATGTTGACAAGGAACAAAATAGATCGACAATCGTTGGCTAGAAAACATGGAGTCAGATATTCTAACGCCACAGGAAGTGGCTGCTGAAAGAAATTATGTTCCATCTAAAACCAAATATGTTGACGGAATCCACTGATCTGACAGCAAATACGATGAAAAAATGAATTACAAAGATTAATGACCATTGTTTGGTATTTATTGAAGTGTGAATTTTACTCATTCACTCATAAAGTTGGAATAAAGTCATTTGGACTTATTTGGGGAGTCATTATTGTAAAATTTGCACTTCAATAAATACTAGACCACCGGGGCTCTTGTCGTTGCTTACAATTTAACTATCAGTCATATATACAATATGAAATAGTACAAGGTTACTTCTCTATTTTTCGCGAGACTCAGGCCCGGCCCTAGGGCAAGGCGAACGAGTCAATCATCGTTGACCCCGCGCTACGGACGGAAATCAACTCATCGCTTGCACATTCTATGTCCGTTTCTGGCGCGACCTGTATAAGATTTATTTCGCGTAGCTTAAATTTGGATCAGATATTAGCTCAGGCATTCAATTTTGTATGCCTATCTAAAATTAGGCAAACTATTATACGTTTAAGGAATGCCAGAACATTTTCCCACGCTATTGCTCGACAATATACAAGTGAAATCCCGCTGAGGTGGCGCTCACCAGTTATTATGTACTTTTGAGAGAGTGATGTATGTAAGGTGAAGTTGTTTGCATTTTAAACATGCATAGTGGAGAGAATGTTGGCCATTGAGAAAGCAGTATTCCATTCAGCACGTTGTTTATGAGTTTATAAACAGTTTATGGACTACTGCATATTTAGGTGCAATCATTTAGGATTGGGATAACTCGGGGGCGTCATCAATTATTTGTCTTCGCCTAAACATCTGTTGATTTTGCTGGCATTTCCCTAATAGGCCATTCAAAACATCCTTGGTCTTGTCTGTGAATACAACCTCAGCTATTTCGCTGAGGCAGCCATTCTGAATTTCATTCAAGAGAAGAATCATGTGATGGAATACTACGTTAATGTGGTCATAATTAATTTTACTATATTCTCTCTACATTTGTTTCTCAGTACTGAACTCTCCCCTGTGTGACAATCAATACAAATCATATGTTAATGTAAAACACCTAAAAGATGACTTTACGGTTTAGTTCTTGTCAAGGATTGACCTGAATTTTTTTGAGAGGCTGAATTGTAAACAAAACACCAGGCAACGGAACACAGATTTCACTTCCGGATCATCACCATGACCTTATTACTCAATGTGCACTGTCGCCGAAATAAACAAGACAACCACACCATAAGCTCACATTTTAAAGAATAAACAATTACCTTTAAATCCTTACCAAGAATGCTAAAATCTATCTCTAGTATCACCACCAATTTCAGACAGGAAAAGGTGATCTAAAAATAGACTGGGACTACATTCGGATTTTATTGTGTACTGATTCCATATGTGTAGTGTGTCGTTTGGAATCGGATCGCAATTATTAGTTCCGGTTTAGTACCCACGATTATATACCCCAGTCTATTTTTAGATCATTTTTTCCCCCTGTATCCTTTCCGGGTGATACAAGAGTTAGATTTAAGCATTCGTGATGTGGAATTGAAGGTAATTGTTTATTCTTTACAAGTTTTGCATTATGGTGTGGATGTTAAGTGCAAAATGAGTGATGATGATCCGGTAGTGAAATCCATGACACAATGTGCGGTGCTTTGTTTATAGTTCAGCCTCTCAAAAACACCCCATACACGTATAATAAGAAATTCACCGTGAGTTCGCCTTTGAAGGTTCTTTAGAATAAGATATGATTTATTATGATTAGGACACGATTGAAAGTAGAGAATATATCGCATAATTGTGATCTTTTTCCATTTAAGACAAGAATTCTTAAGCTACACTCCGTTCACAATATATGACTTGGCTTCAATATGTTTAATTGGCATGTTATATAGTCCGCATAGGTTTAGGAAACAGATTTAAGATGCATTCTGTTTGTTGCGAAAAACCTTTTGGCTTTTGGGGTTTCTCCCTAACGTAGAAATCAGTTTGTCTCATATTGTGTTCTTTTTTACAGTATTTGCCAAATGCTTCTAATGTGTGTACTGGTGATTTCAAGAACTCTGCATCAGGGAATGAGACGTTCCAAAGTCAGCTGAAAACAGGCCATCAAAGTAAGACAAGTCTTCGAATATGGGACCAACACTGCAAAAAGGATAGTATCCGAAGCCTAAAAAGCTGTACCACCAAGAGCAACGATGCATATTTTTGATTAACTATACAAACAGAATACTAGGTTATGTTACAAGAATTATGAGCTAATTTTGGTGTAAAAGCACTGAATCCCGACTTGGCAACAATAGACTCGCGAATCTGTACAAATTTAGGCTGTCATATCTGGAAGCAGAGTCTATGATTAGTGATGATACAAACCCGACAGTAGTGTTTGATTCTAAGTGACGATTCTTGGCTTCAAAAAGCGACGGGTTGCACATGCGCAACACGAATTGCTCATTTGAAATATTCATAGGAGCTGTGACATCCGATTTAAAGTCTAAGAGAAATGAAATTAATACTAACCATTTTAAAGCAATTAGTATTCACTCTGTTGATATATAGTGGCAGAAGGTCAAATAGAACATGGTCTCTTGCTGCGAATACATTTACCACCAGAGAGCTGAAATATAAAGTCAGGTAAATGGAGCTTGCAACTTTAAGTGATGGCATGAAATTTTAGAGGTCAATCCCAAAGTATTGCATTCACTGTGGTACCATGGTAAAATTAATAATACGCGTTAGCAGACCACACGCTGAAAATATGTAATGGCGCTGATTTGTCTGCAGTAAAAGTCAGCAACTTCCGGTACATGATAATTAGACTGTTATTCTAATATATGAACTTGTCAGCTAGATTGCGGAGCTATTTTCTCGGCATTCATGGCACCAGAAGAAAATAAGCTGCCTTAAATGCACTCTTAATACCTTCAGTGCTTCCTCCGGAGAGCAAACCTCGTTTAATGAATAGGAAAGGTTTTATAGCAGTACGTTCACCCACCAACAACTATATTAAAAGCAGGGACATTACAAGAAATGATGGAAATCCATTTCATTCTCGATAACAAAATTGGACAGAACAACGTATAATGCTAAAGACAGAAACTGCACTCGACAGATGATATTCGATTGAATTCAAAATCAAATTTGCAACATTATGGCTTCGAATATATAATTTGTTTAAGAAAGAATCGGTCGGCTGCGTGTGGGGGTGGGTGGGGGTGAGTGGAGACATAAGAAAGGATTGTCTTGTTGTATTGATAATAAACATTGCAGATTTCTTAATCATCTTTAACCCAGGAATGTATTGGCACAATCAATAACTCCTTCACATAAAGAGCGTGACTTGTTGAGACATAATGCTACAAGTCTGTGGCATGATGCCCGGATGCTGGAAATCGATATCAACTGCAGACGTCATAACGATATGACTATTAATGTAGCTTTAATAATAATAAAGTTTTTAAAATAAACACACTCACGTATTTAGGAAACTACTTAATTTTGCGATTTACTTCTGTAAAAGGTAAAAATAATTTATTTGTGCATGCATTAAAAGAGCATAGTATCTATGCAGTAGAATGGATAATGGATTGCACAAAGCGACATGAATTTGTTTTACACGAATTTCAATAAATCTTTAAATGATCATTCGAAGCACGTTTTAGAAGGTGCAAACAGCTTGACTGTATACTTTAAATACTGTGCTAATTAGCATTATTATTTCAATATTTTACCTAGTGAATTGCTTAAGTACATTAATTATGTAGTTCGCCTAATGTACTTAAGTGTGCTAACATACAGGATTAATACATTAGTTCGAGAAGTGTGCCAATTTATAGTATTAATTCAAATATTGGTAGACGTTGGTTTTTCTTCATTGCAAGTGGGTTAGTGTCAAAATTCACAAGCGTTTTATCCATCGTTTCTTGTTTTAGTAAAATGTATCAAGTATAAAAATGTGCAAGAACTTTTAGTCGGTATTTCTATAAGATAGGTAAGTGTACAATTAATTATATTATACAGTAAAACCACTTACTACTTTAAATGCGTTTTATCTTGTAAAACTTGCAATTCGTATGTCTTTTTATGGAGTGAAAAGATTTTTATATTTTAAAATATACTTGTTAAGGCTCATTATTTGAAAAAGATGGTATAATTTTATTAATGCAAAGCTATAATCTGAATCCTAAGTTAAAGCGGCTACAACGAGTCCGTGCAACTTTGCAACACTATATTAGACATAAGAAGATCGCATGTACGTAGACAGAAAAAAATGTAGGTAAAAAAGCGAATGGTTAAATGGATATATTGTATTCAAATTGACAAAGTTTGATGATTGACAGAACAAGCAAAGATAGTACAGAGATGGAAGAATAAATTACTTCCCAGAGGCCGCATCAGGACAAAACCGCCGCCTGCACTGCTATTTGATCCAATGGTTATTACATTGCCTTTCTGGTGTCCGTAACTTTACCTTCTCCTAAACCGCTTTTATGAAATTCACCAAACTTGGTTCATAAGTTTCCCATGTAACAACCATCTGCAAAGGAACGCACGTTTTGGACCCCTCCATTGGCGCGTCCAAGAGGTGAGGGTCCACGGTTGAAAATACAAAACAGCAATTTCAGCAACATTTATGAATATTTGTGACAAACTTTATAAATCGATTCATTGCATAGAAAACATAAATGACCGCTCCGGTGGCCTAGTGGTTAGAGCGTCCGCCTCGGATGCGGGAGGTCGTGGGTTCGATCCCCGGTCGAGTCATGCCAAAGACTTTTTTTAAAAAATGGTACTAACAACTACCTCGCTTGGTGCTCAGCATTAAGAGGTTAGTGTTAGGACTGGTTGGCCTGGTGTCAGGATAATATGACAGGGTGGGACATCACGCTACATGTTTGCGGCATGATGCCTCAGTGCTAGACATCACTATAAACTGCCACACTGCAGACATCGTAGCAATATGACTGAAAAAATTGTTAAAGCTACGTTAAAAATCATAATCACATCACACAAATATACGTCCAATATTACAGGTTGGGACCCATGGGTCACGGTCTGGAGGGATGAAGGCATAGGGATTATCATGACGAACTAGTTTTTAGCTTGTTGTCAGTCATTTTGTTAGTCACATTTTGACATGCAATAAAATAAAATAAAAATGACAAAATATGTGCGTTATAAGCAGTGTTATTATCATGACAGTAGTACTACATGGAAAGTTATTCAATTTTAAAAAAACATTGCATATTGAGCTTATACCATTTTTTAACCTTTAATCAATATACCAATGTTTCCTAATTTCTTAGCAATGGAAGAAAATCTGTTGTTAGACCTCAATTCAGTACCATGTCCTTGAATCTTTATGGAGTTTTTTTTTCCTTTCCTCAATTTTCATCTTTAAACCTAAATGTTACTATTATAGTAAATACAGGTCACTTTCAAAGCCTAAGAAATATGCCTTGTCATATAATTTTCTTTAAATAATTTTGGAAATAATTAGCACAGTTTAGACGCTCTAATCATGAATTGATAACACAGAACGTAGCCATGTTAATATAGACTGACAATATAGGACTGTTGTCATATTTTAATGTATATTATGCTTTGAGAGGAAGAAAAAACACTACTTTCAAATACAAGACGTTCAGTTCTTTCCGTACAATACATATCCAGAATATTCAACTCTGTCAGTGCCATACTTATCTAGAATATTCAACTCGTTCAGTACCATACATATCAGGAATATTCAACTCTTTCAGTGCCATACATATCCAAAATATTCAACTCTTTCAGTACCATACATATCCAGAATATTCAACTCTTTCAGTGCCATACGTGTCCAAAATACTCAACTCTTTCAGTGCCATACATGTCCAAAATACTCAACTCGTTCAGTGCCATACATATCCAGAACGTTCAACTCTTTTAGTGCAATACATATCCAGAACGTTCAGTTCTTTCAGTGCCATAAATACATAAATATCCATAACTTTTAGTTCTTTCAGTACCATATATATAGAGAGTGTGTGTGTGTATAATTTTCATACCACGACGAAAGGAAATGAAAACTTAATTTCTTTTAGTCAACAAGCACAGAGAAAAGACTTGCTAATCAACGAAAATGTATCAAAACCATGCAACTGACATTAGCAAGGGATGGTTAGGGTGCGCATTATGAAATGAAAAAGAAAATATGTATTTCAAAATCAGTGGAACGGAAATAGGTCGAGCAATTACGACTACTTGTTCCACTGTATGAGTATGATTCCGCTGATTATGCTAGCAGTCTTTTTCTTAACCATCGGGGAATTAAAAAAAAAAACGTCAGAAATCTGAGTGCAACTTCTTTTCAAACATAATTAAATCCATATTTTCATATTATAAGGACAAATGACTTTTATCTTGGTAATACATCATTCTTTGAATATGGACTCATTCTTTGAATATGGACTCATTCTTTGAATATGGACTCATTCTTTGAATATGGACCCAGAAACGTTATACATTCAACATTTATCTAGTAGTACCGTTATGCAGTTGGTTGGTTGGTTGAATTTTTACGGCGCACCAGCACAAAGAGGCCTTTTAGCGCCACACAAAAGGTCATATCTTTCATTATGTACAAA
Organism: Potamilus streckersoni; assembly: GCA_016746295.1. Lineage (NCBI taxonomy): Eukaryota > Metazoa > Mollusca > Bivalvia > Unionida > Unionidae > Potamilus > Potamilus streckersoni. The sequence goes on from JAEAOA010001395.1 coordinate 1,332,223, forward strand.
TGGTAAAAAGGTTCTGTATAGGCCAGCGATACGAAACCAAATACCTAAAACGATAAAAATAGTAACGGTGATAAAAAGTAAAGTTTCCCGATCAACGGGGATTGCAAATAATGTATGACAACGAAAACATATGAAAGGTAATTAAAATCTAGCGACCGTACATATATAGCACATAAAAATGTTTAAGATGATGACATAAAAGTTATAACTTATGATAGATTACTTGTAGGTTTGAGGTCTAAACACTCCGTTATGCAGTAACATTTACAGTAAAAAAAATTAATAGAAACTACCATTATGAAGTATAAACAATAACTGAATAAACTTTTTTTAAAGCGATATTCATTAACCAGAAGATCCGCATTAGGCTTTCTAAACTAAAATTGTCCTTTCGTATTACCGAAAGAACCGTGCCAACTCCATAACAGATTAAAAGCCTAGACAGTCACCTTCAAGTACAATAGCAGCTTTTCTGCCACAACATAACGTATATTATACGATTGCAGCTGGCACTGCACTGGAGAACAACCAGAAAGGATTGCCAAAGTAAACAATAAGCTATTTTGTATTCTACAAGGCCATCATCAAGTCATTTCTCTTATGGTACAGTCAGTCATTAGTCATGGAACAAAACAGTTTGCTTTAAAACACCAGTGGAAGCCTTCATAAGTCTTTAGAAGAAACAAACATAGTTGATGTTTGGATAGCATTTGTCGAATTTTCTTCTGATTGAATTACACTGGCCTTTCTCGATACGACTTTGAACAAAAGCAAAATAATTGCATGGAAACAAAGTCCCATGGGAAACACAAGGGTATTGCTTAATAATTGTGTTCACTTTTCTTCTCTGAACGTTAGTCTATTGGGTTGCAATAGTTGAACCACGACATATTTTTCATAAATTGGAGCCACAGGACTGGATGAAACAGATGAAAAAGTAATTGATAGAATTGACGTCACAATCTATTACAATGATTGAACTGATTTTAATGGAATTGAGTGCTTCAGGTAATTCTGTATATCAAGCGTTGTCGAAACAATTAGATCAAAAAATGTCGGAGAAGTAGCCAACATAAATCGCGGCCCTAATGTTATGAAATTAAACTGGAATTCAACAACATCTACTCTTTGGCCAAGTCATCATAGCGTACAGTAGAGGAAAATCTTTTCTTAATCGAATCAAGGAGATCAATCGAGGAAAGCTACTTTTTTTCTGCCGCAAACAATGCACTTCGATGAAATAGGATTGGTAACAGCGGTTATGTCTTAATGGAATAAACAAAATTTGCAATAAAAGCCGTCAGTGATGGCGCCAAAGTTAATGTAAATCTTTTGGGCTTTTTAGATGTATTTGTACTCTAAACTTAAATAGATTTTAATGCTAAAGTTTACAATAGTCAATATGAACCATGTATGTTACGAAAACATCGATTATACATGTGTAAGGTCTTAATACCTACACCGAAATAGTTCAACTGGCGAATATTATGGGTGCGTTTTGAATATATTATCATATTTTCAAACAAAGGAGATTATCCTGGTGTTCCGTTTCATCGACATTTTTATACATCAGATTATATTTTTGTTAGGATTCATCCTTTTAAATACGAGCAGAATAAAATGGAAAACAAATTGGTCTTTGTGTACAATTGTCCTAATAAAGCAAAACTAACAATCAGAAATGTATTCCTAGAAAAAGGATGCCACGCCAACTCCTCTTGCGTAATGCATGTATTTCATTCCAATCTAATTTAAATGCTGACTTTAATGAATATAAATGATGCACGCGGTACAGGTCGTGGAAACCAATATTTACATCTCAGTGAGCATTTTAATCGCCTACATATATCAACACACCATGTTGCATAGCAACGCATTTCAACATAGAATGGAAAACTAACGTAAATATCCAAGGTAAACAAACTTTCCAAAGTCATGATAATTTGTGTTTGATGGAAATTGATTCCACTCACTAATCAACATAAATAGTAAGATCTTGTGTGAAAAAAAACTGACATAAAGGCAGAACCTAACCTGTGAGAAAGATGGACGAACTGACAGACCAGAACAATATTATATGCCCATTCAACACTTGTGGCATCATGAAATACAAATATAGTATTTCTTAAATAGTCCTTAAAGCAAGCATATATCTAACAAATTCTGGTGTCATTAGTATTAGTTGTTGCTAAGCGCACTGAACTGGATCCTAGTTCAGCACATTGGTATTCCCGTTCAAAAAGCCTTGTTTAACTGATGTCGATCATGCCCTTTACTTAATTTTCAGTAAGAAATGCGATCTTGTTTGCAACTTTGAATATTTTTGCAATTAATTTTGATGGGAAAATTACCCATCATTGATATTGTATTGTGTACGACTTTTTGTCACATAGTAGGTTTGGTTTTCCTATAGTATGTGAAAGTTTCATATTTTTGATATTACATGTTAAAATATCACTTTATGTGATTCTGATTGGTCTAACAAAGCCCATGAAATTATTGCGCGGTATTTTCTTGACTTTTTGCTGCCATTTTTATTAAAACTCGACTCGCAAATGGAAATTGAGGAAACATTATATCGGCTCTCTCAATATGGATATGTTACTCCCACAAGGGTTCATTATGCCATGTTTAACAATATCATCATAAGAAAAGTGGCATAAAACTACGAGACAAGAACGACAATAAGGAGTAAAACTAAGGGATAGCTGGTGGGGTGGGGTGCATATATCAGTAACATTATATATATATATATATATATATATATATATATATATATATATATATATATATATATATATATATATATATATATATATATATATATATATATATATATATATATAATCCACCGTATATACAAGCGTGGTTTTAATGTTAACTTAAAGATATAAACAAACTCACTTCTGTTCGCAGAATAATCTGGACATGAATGGGTTTCCTAACTGACAGATCTTTTTCAAATACAGCATCTTTACGTAGCATATATGGGATGTAATTCCAAAACGAAAATAAATTTGTTGACGTCTTCTGTGCAGTCTATTTTTCAAATGAACACTACAAATATCAGGTCGCAAATGCATTGCAGTAAATGTGGGAATTTTTGCATCCGGTAAACCTATTTCACATGAAAATCGCAACAATGTAACGTTTAGTTCTTAAACACACATTTTAGGGTACACGTGTACTCTGCTATCGGCCTGTTGTACTGTGTACCGTATCAAACAACGTGGCAGCATCACATCGCATTGATCATTCAGTTTTGAAAATGATTTTGTGGTTATAAACTGTTCTGTTTCTTCGGATGAAAGCTTTTTCTTTGATTTATAGTTCGTAAAATAGTACTATCTACTTTTACCAGTTCAGTTTGTTTGGGACTCTATTTTATGCACAACAAATGAAAGGTACACCGTCTGTCACAATGAACGAAATTATTCGATCTTCTATCTTAATTTTCACTGAAATAAAAACTGTGATAAAAAGAATATCAAATGAGTAACGATTTAGGCTCGCTCGCAAAAGCTAGACATTATTCAATTTGTTTCATAAATTTGAGATCCTTTTTATATAAAGGATAAGTAAACAAATTCTTAATTGGTCTCGTAACATCAGTATTTAAAGAATCAATGTTGTGTTCAGTTAAGGTTTGAGAGATTTTATTTAAATTATTCACTGGAATTACAAAGCGCTCAACAACACTTTCGGACTAGATTCCTATTTAGGGTTTATTGTGAATTATTTTAGAGATATTCTTGATTACATAATTGTGATACATCAAGACTGTTGGTAAAGCAACACTAATCCAAGCTACTGGTACATTCACACTTTCAAGGTTGTAATTCATTCAGAACACTACTGCAATTAATTTGGAATACTTCCTACTTTTGAACTTTTGATAAAACTTTAAGGCCTATTCTGGGAATTAAGTACATTCATTTATCTGGTAACTTGGCTAGTTATAGGAGTGCCACTGATGACTGACTGACTGACTGACTGACTGACTGACTGACTGACACACACACACACACACTCTCTCTCTCTTTCTCTCTCTCTCCATTTTGTTCTCCGCTGGTCTTTGGGAATTTGCAAAGTCCATGCCTATCCGCTCTGTAATATTATCTGCCCATTTTTATTCTGTCTGCCTCGTTTTTCTCCTTTCTTTCACTGTGTCCTGTAAGACTATCTCTGACAAACAGATGTACTCGAAACGTGACCAAATCATCCATCTTTGTTTGCGTTTCATTACAGCATTGAGCAGATCTGCATATGACCCAGTGCACCTTAGATTCTAATATGCACTTCTCCATTAGAAACGTAGTCTAAAAGTATAAGATGTTCATGATACTTCTATAATATTTCAACTCTGAGGCATGGATTCTTCTCTCAAGTTCTGGTGTCAAACTCCATGTCTCACATGTATTCAGGAATGTGGACATGATGAGGGAGCACATAAAATTGATCTTGGATCCAAGCGTGATGTTGCTGTCCTTCCAAATGGATTTCAGCCTAACCAGTGCAGCTGCTGTTTGTGCAATCCTGGACAGAACTTATAATTCTTTTGGATGTCACTTGGGTTCCCTGTTATTAGCTTGGTCTTTGCAGTGCTGATCTCCATCCGGTATGTTAATTAGGCTTGAATGAGACAGTTCAGTAAGGTTTCCAGGCATCGGACAAGATCCTTTTCAGGTAGACGTTGAAGAGAGTGGGTGATATGAGGTACCTGTCTGACTCCTATACTACGATTGACGAGAACTGCAGTAGTCACAGTGTCATACCGATTTTACATGGTGCTGATTAGATTTACATTTATGTTGTATATCCACATGGTGGCCCATAACACTGTATGGCATACTGTGTCGTAAACCTTCTTGAAGTAAATGAAGACAAGGGGAGGTCCTGTTGATGCTGATGAAAGTTTAGCACAGAGGATTTAGGGCTGAACATCTATTCTTAGGTGCTATGACCTATTATGCAACCAGCCCGTTCTTCTGTAATGATGTGCTCTGTTTGGATTTCAGACTATCGAGGATGATCTTAAGCATAACCTTTATTGGGTGTTTGATGAAGCCGATTGTTCGGTAGTTCTTGTACAACTGTAGATTCCCTTTTTTAGGAAAAGTGATGACCAAAGACTGGGTCCATAGGGTGAGCCATTCTCCTGTATGCCAGATTTTGTTGCGGATTGTTGTGATATATCTATCACGGAGGTTCCTCTTGCTTGAACAAGTTCTACTAGGATATTGTCAATCCCTGCTGACGTTCCTTTCTTTAGTGCCTTCACTGCAGCCTTTATTGTTCCCTGAGGATCGGATGGTCAGCCTTTGGTGTGGTTAAAGGTAAGTTTAGTAGAGCTTGTCTCCTGGTTGTAAGGCTCTGAACAGAATTCCGTCCATCTGTTAACAATCTTTTGGTCTTCTGTGATATTTTTACCAGCCTTTTCCTGGATCGTGGTAGATCTCCCTACTTTCCACATACATGATCGCCCAACACACTTTAATAATTATAATTATATGAATACCGATATATATATATATATATATATATATATATATATATATATATATATATATATATATATATATATATACACACACACACATCGAATTCTTATATATCAAAAATACTTCAAAAATATTACTGTAATTACAAAAAATGTTTTAATTAAACTTGGTAATGTTGGAAGAGAAATAAAACACTAGCTAACTTGTAGACATAATAGACACAAATATTGTAACAATAGTAAATATTATGCCAAAGTTTACGCTTAAAATTCGTTACTAAAGTGTTTGTAGTTAATTTAGCAAATTCTAATTGTAAAAGCAATACCTCAGAGTTCAGTAATTGATCGAAGCCCAGTCAGCATGGATTCATTCTAGTGAGAGATGTGAAGCCTATTAATATACACAGAAAGCTTATTTAAATTCTTTCATCTGTACTCACTGTTCACTAAATTTTTATAAGTTTAGTTCTTCACTTATTTATTTAATCTTTATTCAAACGAAAGAAGATTATATACATATATTCATTCTAAAACTATTTAAATTACTTATTATTTCGGTCTTAGATGCGGAGATTTTATTTGCCTGTCGATCTTTTTTTGTGACATTTTGTGCATGAATTTAAGAAACGCGATCTTTTGTGGGTGACCTTATTAACGGATACCGGTAGGCAATTCTTACCAGGGTTTTCTAGCGTTCTTCTTCCACCAGTTATACTAGTCGCCATCTACAGCCTATCCTGGGCGGAAAAATGGCGTTAAATCTACAACAATAACAACATACATTGCACAAAGGAATGGTATCATCTTTAATGCGATGTTACTGTCATTAAATATGAACAAGAGAAAGCATGATGATTGATGTTTTTTTTATTATTGCCAAATGACAAACTTTACTGGCAAAAATGGGACTCAACTGCATCCATGTACGAACATTTGATTTTCCAAACGAAAAATTGAGTATGAAAAGAACAGGGTTGTAATTGGGCCAATACAATAAAGAGCATTCTTACCTTTGTCCAGTACCTTCCTGGTGTTGTTGCAATATATCGATATTCCTGCAACGAAAACTTTGTAACTAGGAAACAGCATTTCAACTTATAGACCACCAACACAGCAGGTAATCACGTGGTACACCTGAAAAATTTGAATATTCAGCAGCTTTTCTCCACACTGCAAAGTTTTAAGAACAGAACAATGATGAGAACAGTTTCAGATCTTGTGAGAGAAATGAAGATCAGTGTGAAAATTATGCTTATGACTCTTTGTGAAAAAGAAATTACAGAAAAATTTTGGGTCATCAATCACGATTGCAGAAATAAATTGTCTCACCCTTTAGAAATGGTGCTTTCAGTGCATACAAGAGATTAACCAGTACTAGAAACATTTAAGGTTTGGATACACATTAAAGGCTATTATTCAGAGACATATAGATTGATAACAAATGTAATCAAATCTGTAATTGCAACTTAATCGATGAATAAAATTATTGCAAGTGTTCCAGCAAGTCTAAAACAAATTTTTCAGTGAAAATTGCATTGTTGATTAGGCAAATACCTAAGCATCAAGTCAATGAATTGTAACAGAGCCTATATAAATCAAACTTGGTACATATGCATAATCACTCTGCATCCAAATTCAAGGCAGATATCTCTTCTTTCTTGGTTTTATCGTTTTTTTACTTGTAAGTTTGGGGTAAGAGTTATGCATTCCAAGGTACATATATTTTATGGATATTCTTTGGACATGTCATACCATTTGTAACAGATACTGCTGATTACAATTACGTAACCTTAGAGAGCTATAACACATTTCATCAACTGGGAATAATTGCTTGTGTTATACCCGATATCAACTGTCCGCGGCTATGTTACCGGCTATGTTACGCTACACTCTTCTCCCCAACCTTGACATTAGTCTTGGAGTCACACTCAGATTCACCTCTCAGAGCAGTGGGAACCCACTCTCAACTGGTACACCATCCATTAAGTCAGATGAGCCCCCAAATGTATCAAGGACGGTGAAGGAGAGAAAATAAAGTCTTAATGTCTCAGTCAGGAATCAAACCTGATCTGTCTTGCTATTGAATACACGTGCCATTCATTATACTAAATATTCTGGACCAGCTAAGCTGGTTAATTAGTAGCCTAATATATTTTTGCCACAATACTCACCCTCCTTGATGTTCATCCTAACATGTCATCTTTATTCATCTCCCAAAGCAATCGATAAACATTCTCAATTGGACCACCAGCTACAGAATTGGACGAGCCCCCAAACGTAATGGATGAGACAGTCTTACTATCTCACTCAGAAATTAAACCCAGTTCATTTGTCTCAGTTGAACACATATACTATACTATGACAAAAAAAGGTTCAAACTAGATACACAAAAATTCCATGTCCTATTATATTACAAAGCCTAGAATGGTCAATGATGATGCAGATGGTACAAGAAAGGCAAGTACTCAAGTCACCATGGCTTGTAAGTCTTCAGATACAAGAGGCTGTATATGCCTCAAGTACTGTTGGCAACATGTTGAGTGTAAACTCAGCTGCAAGAGGGGTTAGAGATCATTTCTAGTAGATGATGCTTTGCATGCTATATGGATACACTGAGTGAGGCCAGCGAAAGTCTGCTAGTAGAAGGCACAGAGTATACACTCCAAGTCAGAACTGGCTTCTTAAAGGCACAGAGTATATATTCCAAGTCACAAATGGCATTCCATCACAAACAGTTTCCAACCACATCAGGCAATGCCAATAATATGGAATCAATGGATGACAATACAAAATAGAATCCACTTTCTAAAACCTTTAACAAACCGGACATTTTGATGAAGACTTTGCAGTAGAGATTTATTACAAACTTGCTGAAGCTAAATTTTCAACCGAGTCTCTTTGAGGTCCTCTATAACAGAAAATCAGAAGCAATCCATGGAACATCTTTAAATGCCAACACTTTGGATGCAATGTATGGAAATGATAGCTATACTATGCTCTTTCATAAAAGCTGAGCACACAGGCAACTAGCATCTTCAACTGTAGTCTGTACAAGACATCCTATTGCAATTCACTGTTGTGGTGTAGAATTATACATATCCCTCTAAATGTCAGCCTCAGATCATCTAAACACGTTCTCTGCTTACAAACATGCTATCATGTACTGTGACAAAGTGATTACTAATGGGCAGGACTGTTACCAGATTTGTCAATTGTGCAAATTTTGGTGTACAAGTTGGTCTTACTAGATGATGTGGAATAACAGTATCCATCCAGGTTCGGTACAACCAATTATAGTTATATGCCAGGAAGTATGACCCCAATAAAAACATAAAGTTGTCCTGGAAATGAGTAAAAATTTGAAAACCGAAAAAAAAATATTCTTTCAAAAAATTATAAACAAAGCAAAAATACCTGCCACAATTTAACCAAACCAAATAGAACCAACAGAAATAAATAAAAATGAAAATACTTTGATGATAATAACAAAAGAACAGTTATAAATTTAGCTCTTTCTCCAAAATGAATTCATTACAACATTATTAATCTTAACTGCAGAATCCTCAGAAAACCAAACTGAAAACTTTTAAAACTTGGTACATATGCACTGTTACTAGAAAAAGTTGTTCTTAAGTATATTGCAAATGTCATTATGATGCAACCCGATTGCATCAAGATCTAAATATAGATCTTCAATTACTTTTTCCAACATTTGGTTACTACAGTTATCAGAATGTATGAAAATGTGTTGGAGGTATTCTTATTTGAAATATGCAGCACCCCATATTCTCCTGTTGCCTCTTTAGGTAATCTAAATGAGATATGTGGGTAAGTGAGAAAGCCACCAGGAGCAACTCATGGGTCGGTGGTTCTTCCCTGGGTTTTCCAGGGTTCTACCTCAACCATTAATACTGGCCGCCATGTATAGTCTATCTTGTGCTGAAAAATGGCATTAAACCCTACAACAACAACAACAACAACATCATTTGAAATATGCAGCATGCATGCACAGCTAAAACACGTTTGTAGGCACCTCAACAACTTTACAAATCTAACTTATTGGTGTTGTTATGCCAAAAAAATAAACATGTCACCTAAAACTACCTGATTAAAATAAACTAACATGGCATCAGAAATAAAACACTAAACTGGATTAAAGCTTCTCTACTAGGACATAATTTCAGATTTTTATGTTATTAGTCGCCTACTGATGAAACCAGGGAGACTAGGTTGCACTAACCCATTCTTGTTTATGTTAGAACAGCCCAAAAACAAGAATGAAAATACAAAAGGCCTACAGGCAATGCCAGAAAGCTAAATGTCTGTAGTTCCACCAAACAGAGAGAGCTAGACAATGGTAATAATAAGTGCTATCATAACAATTAGGCAAGAAGAGAAAAAAAGGGGGCAGAAGAAACATGAAAATAAATTAAGAAACGGACTTTCATACCCGAGAAAAAGGAAAGAGAAGAAAGCAATGAAAACATAAGAGAACAGACCGGTGGTTATGACACTGTAATGAAAATGAAAAGAATATCAATAATGATACCATTTATTATAAAAAGTAAAACAAATATAAGATTTCCTGGTTTTTTCCTCCACCATTAATACTGGCCGCCATGTATATCGTGTGCTGAAAAAAGGTGATAAGCCCCAGAACAACAACATAAAAATGTTTATCATTTAATCATCCTATACAAATATAAAATGTCATAATCCTGTCAATAATTATATTCAACGTCACATACAGGTAGAAAAATACAAATATCACAAATGTAGGTATTTTAAAGAGTTAATCAAACATTTTGTACTCTTTTCATGCCACATTTTCATAATCAAAAGGGAACCAATGAAAGTAAGTGAAAACAATTATAGATTTACAGAACCTCCTTACTTTACCCACATTTTATCTTTTTTAAAAACTCCTAACAGCAAACTACAATAATGTTTTGAATCAAATCTATGTGAAATTATTACAAAATACCTAATTATACAATTTTAAACTCCCCCATATAATTTTATTTGAAAAAAAAATGAGATCTCATGTAACATGTTTTGCCTTGAGACCAAATTTTTGAGAAAATGGATCAACTGTTAAGAAATCTACAGTCTAAATTTAAGATACTTCTCAAATAAAGTTGTTGCTTCTCGATTATTTTGTTTTATCAGTTTTAATATGTCCGATTGAGCCACATTGTCGAATTTTGGTCATATATTTTGGTCATGTAAACATGGTGGGAAATCTGCAGCAGTGGGTTATACCAAATACTAAGAGGTAGACATCATCATGAGCTGAACTAAAAGGACCATATTTCAAGAATAACTAGTGACAATGGAATTCTCAGCGGTTTCTAATGAAACATCAGAGCCAAACTTGAAAAAAATATGCTAAAATTTTTATCATATTTGCTACACTGCAACTTGAATATGTCTCCAATGTTTGCAGTTAACAAACAAAAATTTAAACATGAAAAAAAATTAAAATTCAAAGAGCAGCTTGATGGTTCAAAATTATCGACTGATAATAATACACTATTCTGACATATCGTTGATCCATTCAATATATGCTCAGATGCTTGATTGATGTTTTACAAAATTGTATACAAAATCATGGATATTCCCTTACCATCTTACACTTAACCAGAATGACCAGGCATACACTCTTTCATTCCTCCAGATTCAAGCAATGGCCAGTTATTATAAATACTCCTTACTTCTTCAGATTAATTTGCACTGAACAAACTCAACCAAAATATCACTTTTTTGCCCATCTTTGTTCATATCAGCAATTTGCACAGATTATCATTTTATACCTAAAAATTGTTTGTTTTTTTCTACTCTTCAATAATTCCTTCACTAATTTTAATATTTAACACTATCATACTTCTGTATTCATCAATTTGAATTCTTCATTAATATGCATGGATGCACAAATGTAAATAATCATATAGAGAAGAATGTGGTATGAAAAGATATAGACAATAATCTGCACTGTGGACATGGTGACCCATTGACCTGTCTGATGTAAAGGCTGAACATGTTACCATATATGCTCTCTTATAAGAGGAGTCCGACTGCAAAACTACACAGACCCAGATCTGTCATTGCATAATATGCTGGCAGATCTGGATCTGTGCAGTTTGTTATTAGTAATCAATAAAACAAAACTACACAGACCCAGATCTGTCATTGCATAATATGCTGGCAGATCTGGATCTGTGCAGTTTGTTATTAGTAATCAATAAAACAAAACTACACAGACCCAGATCTGTCATTGCATAATATGCTGGCAGATCTGGATCTGTGCAGTTTGTTATTAGTAATCAACAAAACAAAACTACACAGACCCAGATCTGTCATTGCATAATATGCTGGCAGATCTGGATCTGTGCAGTTTGTTATTAGTAATCAATAAAACAAATTTACACAGACCCAGATCCGTCATTGCATAATATGCTGGCAGATCTGGATATGTGCAGTTTGTTATTAGTAATCAATAAAACAAAACTACACAGACCCAGATCTGTCATTGCATAATATGCTGGCAGATCTGGATCTGTGCAGTTTGTTATTAGTAATCAACTAAACAAAACTACACAGACCCAGATCTGTCATTGCATAATATGCTGGCAGATCTGGATCTGCAGTTTGTTATTAGCAATCAACAAAACAAAACTACACAGACCCAGATCTGTCATTGCATAATATGCTGGCAGATCTGGATCTGTGCAGTTTGTTATTAGTAATCAACAAAACAAAACTACACAGACCCAGATCTGTCATTGCATAATATGCTGGCAGATCTGGATCTGCAGTTTGTTATTAGAAATCAACAAAACAAAACTACACAGACCCAGATCTGTCATTGCATAATATGCTGGCAGATCTGGATCTGCAGTTTGTTATTAGTAATCAATAAAACAAAACTACACAGACCCAGATCTGTCATTGCATAATATGCTGGCAGATCTGGATCTGTGCAGTTTGTTATTAGTAATCAATAAAACAAAACTACACAGACCCAGATCTGTCATTGCATAATATGCTGGCAGATCTGGATCTGTGCAGTTTGTTTTTAGTAATCAATAAAACAAAACTACACAGACCCAGCTCTGTCATTGCATAATATGCTGGCAGATCTGGATCTGTGCAGTTTGTTATTAGTAATCAACAAAACAAAACTACACAGACCCAGATCTCTCATTGCATAATATGCTGGCAGATCTGGATCTGCAGTTTGTTATTAGTAATCAACAAAACAAAACTACACAGACCCAGATCTGTCATTGCATAATATGCTGGCAGATCTGGATCTGCAGTTTGTTATTAGTAATCAATAAAACAAAACTACACAGACCCAGATCTGTCATTGCATAATATGCTGGCAGATCTGGATCTGTGCAGTTTGTTTTCAGTAATCAATAAAACAAAACTACACAGACCCAGATCTGTCATTGCATAATATGCTGGCAGATCTGGATCTGTGCAGTTTGTTATTAGTAATCAATAAAACAAAACTACACAGACCCAGATCTGTCATTGCATAATATGCTGGCAGATCTGGATGTGCAGTTTGTTATTAGTAATCAATAAAACAAAACTACACAGACCCAGATCTGTCATTGCATAATATGCTGGCAGATCTGGATCTGTGCAGTTTATTAGTAATCAACAAAACAAAACTACATAAACCACTATGGCAGATCAGGATCTTTCTTGTTGTTAGCAGTTTGACAGTGAACATATATGGTATGACTTTACATAGTAGACTCATCAGATGATTGATTAATTATATTTACAGTAACTATTCCCAATAAAACACTACCATGGCAGATATTTCAACACAAGTTTCAATTTAGTTCATAAGGAAAATTGATTTGTGTAAACCTTATCACCTCCTTAAAACTAATAACTTTCCATCATCACAGCAAGTAGTGTCCTGTAACGCGACAGATATTACTAACATTACACTGTATTGATATTATTGCATACTAAATACTGAATGGATATTATTTTAAACTTGATGATTCAATACACATTGTTGAAAGTAGATTGTTTAGATGAATCAAGTGAAAAATGAAGCATAGCAGAATACCAAGCTGATACTCAGGAGATTTCATGAAATGTAACTTATAGTTAATGTTGGCAGCTTAACATTCTCCAGGTCTCAAAGAAATAAAAACAACATGGTTAGTGACTGAGATTCATTGATATAATGAAATGAAGTGGAAATAATTGTTTTGGACCTAACATGATTCTACATTGGACAGAGAAGAAAATTGATTGGATAGAGAATAAATGAATTGGACAGACAAGAAAATGGATTGGACAGAATAGAAAATGGATTGGCTGGAGAAGAGAATGAATTGGACAGATAAGAAAATGGAATCGACAACTAAGAAAATGATTGGATGGAGAAGAAAATGGATTGGACAGATAAGACAATGGATTGGACAGATAAGAAAATGGATCAATGGAGAAGACAATGGATTGGATAGATGTTCCACTTTAGAGTATGGATTTTACTTAATGAACTAATAAGTGATAGCAACAAGGAAACTGCTCCTTTTTCATATAAATTTTCATAAGATCATGTAAACAAAACTTTTAATATAATCTTTTATAAAATCATGTAAACAAAGTCTAACTGCATCTAACAGATCAATTACACTTTCAGGAATGCCTCTAACTTTCTTTTACCAATCCATTCTGTTAAAATTGATTTACTATAGCTCTTGGAAGATACATTTTCTGTTTATCATTTAAATTCTTTGCTTCTTACAGAATGCAGACCTTTAGTCTAAAGAAGCATGTTTTTGAAATTTCCCCATTTTTGACCTTATGTAAATTATTTTAATAAAGTTATTTTATTACAATGTTATCTTTGTGTACTGTTTTTTGTAAGTATTCTTAATCTATACAAAGTATAACTTTGTTATTTTTAGAAATGTCATTTTATATTTTTATATAAAATGTACTTAAGCACAATTTTATCAATATATGTACATGTACTGCACAAGAGTAGAGTCAATTATTAGCAAATAAAGAGATTTCTAGGGATTAAATTATTACATTCAAAAAGTTGGAATGAGAATTTTTTACAATTATAATGTTTTTGTAATAAAATAAATCTACCATTATTAGTACCAGATAATATTCTTGACTCCCTTTCATACTTCCTGGTTAAAGCTTTTGATCCACATTTTTCAATTTAGAGAAGTTCATCTTTGAGAAATAAATATAGGAAAGGCATTCAGCTCTAAAAAAAAAACAACTTTGTGTTCTTCAAAATTTACAAAAATACAGTTGTGAACCTTCTGAACAAATATTTGCCTTACATGCCAACTATAACACATTTATCATCAAATTGTTATCCACTAGTTGTCTAAATCAACAGATATCAAGATTCACTGTGACAATAATTTCACAGAACAGGTATCAAGAGTCACTCTGCCAACTGAGATAAAGAGTTATTGTGACAACGATTTTACTTAACAGATATCAAGTGTCAATCCAATGACTTGACTAAACTTATAGCTGGAGTCACTCTGACGACAATTTTACTGAACAGACATCAAGAATCACTGATGATGTTACTGAATAGATATCAAGAGTCACTAATGATGTTACTGAATAGATATCAAGAGTCACTGATGATGTTACAGAATAGATATCAAGAGTCACTGATGATGTTACAGAACAGATAGCAAGAGTCACTCTGACAAGAGATATCAAAAGTAAATCTAACCAATATCAAAAATCACCAAGAGAAAATTTTAGTTAATAGATTCCTGTAATCAAAATTATGTAAGATTTGTGGTTAAAACCAAAAAGAAATACATTTTTACCATTGTGCAACTCTCTTCTCTGCCAGAAAAGTAGAACTTTTCTTTATCTCCTAATACAGAAGAATTAGAAAAATAACTAGCAAAATCAGCACATTTCCTGGTCATGATTTACCAGTCTCTCAATTGGCTCCATTAGATCTTCTGAAGCTTGTTTGGTACTATGAATATTTAATTTGTATTATTTCTTTTTCTCTATCAGTAAATGTTTTGTAACAGTGTATTTTGGACTTGATCATATCCAGAGTCAATTCACTGTGTTCCTGACTAAAGACACTGATGTTTTTATTTTATAAACAAATAATACATAGTTAACATTTTTTCTATCAATGTGGGTTAAATAATAGAAAAATCATCTTGGTCTGAGTCATGGACATTATGTTTACCACATTATTTATTAAAAGTTTAGTAACAGAATGAAATTTTCCATAAATAGGTCTTTTTAGAAAATGCAAATTGTCATTTACATCAAATAGAAGGCGTATAATCTTGTTTATAAAAAAAACAACCTATTCATTCATGCTGTTTGATCCTGAAGAAGAATTGTTATATTCAGTGTTTGATTTGGGCAATAATTATTTATACAAATTATTATTCTCTGAAATTACAAAATGCTCAATAATATTCTTGGACAGACACATTAACTTGGAATTAAAGTCAAATCAAACAAGGATATCATCAAAACTGTTGGCACATTATCACACTTCAGGCCATTGGTACATTAGTCCATTTGAGACTACAAGCACATCCATATCTTCAGTGTTGGATCTTATGTGGAATACCACTGAAATTTAAACAGAACTTATTCATTAAAACTGGTGATAAAACTTCAAATTATTTGGGACTTAATTTGCATTACTTTAATTTCTTTTTCAATTTTCACTTTGTGTTCATGGGAAATAAATTATTTCTTGAAATTTGCAAAACTTGTTTATTTTCACTCTTTTCTATTACTTAAAAATCAGAGTTGTAATACAAGTAAAACTTTTCAATTACTGTCTTACTGATAAAAGGAACTATGGTCAGACTATAGTGATAAATATACAAAAGGATAAAAGAATATTGTCTAATGCAATTTGTTTTTAAAAATCAGATGCTAATGCAGGAAATATGTCTCAATCAGCAAATGTTTATACAGACTATTATGTCATCTCATCACAATATTGTATTATGTGTAGTGTATGTTTCATATTTATGCCTTGGGTAGAATAAGAAAATAAAGTATATAATAAAAAGATTATTGAATTTGTATGGGAAAATATGAACTTGTTTTCTCAGATGAATACTACATTCCCAAAGGACATAGGACATGCAATACTAATAAAAAAAACTTATTCACATTTTCCCATACAGATGCAGTAACCTATAATTATGTCACCTAATATCAACAGACAGTCAAATATATATTACAAGTTTTGGAAAAGTTCCCCTCTATTTCTTTCCAAACAAAATTCTCAGTATACTGTAAATAACAATATCTGATGAAATTTGGACCAATGAAAATGTTAGTAATGCCTGCTGATGGCATAATTTTAATAAAAATAATATATTAAATTTTGTAAAGTGAAATTTGTGTTTTAGTTGCATCTTTTAATCAGGTTTCAGTGTAAGTATCATAAATGCAACATGCCCTCTTGTATTGAAATCTGAAAAATGTCAGTCTACTGTCACAATGATGTCCAGATGAATTTATGTGAGAACCTAATTAACTGCCATATTTTACAACAAAAAGCAGTGATGTAACACATGATGGTAGTTGAAACTTCTTTGACTATGTTGCTAACAATCTTTCAGAGGTTGTATATCTTATAAATAAAGTTAATTTATATACAAAAGTGAACAACTTTATTAGAAAAAAAACTTTATTGACAACTATTCCTAAAAGATCATGAAACAAATATTTAGCCATTAAATAATCCTGCTACCTCCCCCTCCTCTGGTGGTTTTCTTATGTCCAGAGGTGTAGGCATCCAATTGTGAAGTCCATCAGTAACTCATAGCCTGATTTATAGTACAGTTTATATTTTCTGACCATGCTTTGTTCAAGTTATTGAGGAAGAAGTATACATGGACAAACAATGGTGTACCCAATATAGAACGTTTTTTTCTTAAATTTGTCCGAATCTAACCATTCAGGCTCTTTGTGACTGTGTCTGCCAGTTTTGCTGCATTGTACATTGGAGAAGGAGGAAGATACCTGAAAACACACTATGAAGGAGCCAATCTGCTTCAGCATTACTCTGGTTCTGTAGCATGTCCAATCAGAACACTGCTTGTCCTTTTCTGCAGTACAATGGAAAGGGGTGAGATGTGTTCTGATTCAGAAGATGTTCCAAGTTCCAGATAAGAATTTAATAAATGGAGTATTTTTTTCATGAATTTAAATATTTTTAAACAAAAATATTTGATGGTACATTTTATGAACACAACAAA
>JAEAOA010001395.1:1355000-1615000 GCA_016746295.1 Potamilus streckersoni
TAAGTTTCGGATTTACTGGTTGATGGAGTTTTACTTTGTGAAGTACAGCAGCAAAACGTGAGCATTTAATTCTTTGCATCTACTACAAACATCACACTGACAACAGTCATATTGAAGTATGATATCCATCAAAATACAAACACCAACTGTAACATACTATTATTCAACATGCTGATCATTCAAGTTATTTCTCTTCATTATTATTTCTTATTTTAATCCCATTAACAAGTAATTGACCCATGCTTTCTAGATGATTTTAACCATGAAACAGAGTGACTGAAAGGCAATAAGTACATGCTTTATTTGCACAGTTGATTTGTGCTAATAAAGCATTAATACCAGTCAGTTGATTTGTGCTAATAAAGCATTAATACCAGTCAGTTGATTTGTGCTAATAAAGCATTAATACCAGTCAGTTGATTTGTGCTAATAAAGCATTAATACCAGTCAGATGATTTGTGCTAATAAAGCATTAATACCAGTCAGTTGATTTGTGCTAATAAAGCATTATTACCAGTACTGGACAGATGAGTATATTACTGCTGTATTACTTATAAATCCACATTCAATTTGACAATATGTTTCCCTCCTCCCCCTGCAGTGAAATGGTCTGTCCAAATGTGATTTATATTCATGTTTGTATCAAAGCACATTGTCAATTGTGAGGTCCAATTGCATCAAATAAAGTTCTGACAATGCTAACATTATGGTTTTCAAGAACAAACTCAGTTCTGACCAGGATTCACTCACAAACTCCACCTGGGGAATTTTGAATAAAAGTAAAATCTTGTCTCTCACAAATGCAAAGATAACACTAAAGACACTTTCATTAGCTTCAAACCCTCAATTGAACTAATGAAAGCAGCAAGACTGCATTTAATTAAGCATATATTTTGCCATCAGACTGATTTTAAAGACAGAAACTTTGTATATGTTTTTGTTTAATATAAGTGTGGTTGTGATTATTTGAGTATTTCCAAATTATGTGCATGGTGATCATTTCTGAAATACATGTATAGTTTTTTTTGTTAAGTGTATTAAATGCTTTGAACTTGACAGAAAAGTTACTTTTTCATTCAGATTTGAATTTCAAGTCATTTTCTATGGGCTTATCTGCCCTGAACAGCCTCCTCTCCACCATAATGCAGACTGTGACTCTGACCATGCCCTTGTGTGCAGCAGGGTGCGCCTACAGCCACGAAGGCTACACCACTGCAAACCAAAATGTCACCCTTGCAACAACACTGCACAGATGTCTGTCCCCACCATGGTTGAGGAGTATGTGTCGGCTCTGGATCATGCTCTCCTGCCTGACAATCAAACTGTTCAATTATCTTTACAGTTCAAATGTCCGAGGCACAATGATATTTTCTTCTTGTTAAAAAATGCACAATGCTGCATAAATACTCAGCTTTCAAAAGAAAAATTAATTTAACACAAAATATTTATATCATTTAGGTTGGAGTGTATGTTTATCACTACAGTGACTTCAGAGTCCATACTATGTGTTATTATAGAGACTTCACGAAGTCCATACTATGTATGTTATTACAGTGTCTTCAGAGTCCATCTAAGTATGTAGATCACTATAGTGACTTCACAGAGTCGATACTATGTTATTATAGTGACTTCAGAGAGTTCATAATATGTATGTTGATTATTTTAGTGACTTCACAGAGTCCATGCTATGTATGTTATTATAGTGACTTCAGAGTCCATACTATATGTTATTATAGTGACTTCACAGAGTCCATCTATGTATGTTAATCACTATAGTGATTTCAGAGTCCATACTATGTTATTATAGTGACTTCAAAGAGTTCATATGTATGTTGATTATTATAGTGACTTTAGAGTCCATGCTACATATGTTATTATAGTGACTTCACCGAGTCCATAATGTTATTATAGTAACTTATAGTGACTTCACCGAGTCCATACTATGTATGTTATAGTGACTTTAGTGAATGTACTGATGTATAGTTTTTGTCTTTATTTTAATGTGTGTGTGTGTGTGTGTGTGTGTGTGTGTGTGTGTGTGTGTGTGTGTGTGTGTGTGTGTGTGATTTATTTCCATTCATCATAACCTTTGAGTTTTTGGCCTCAGATGAGAAAGTAACATTTCTTAAGATGTGAAATTATAGATGAATTACACTGTGACCTTGACACATATCTATGACTACTGAATTGAATATTATAAATTAAATAACACCAACATGTGTTAGTGTTGTTTATTCTATAATTTATCAAGATAACCTGGCCAAAACTATGGCTTCAACATATGATCCATGGAATAACAATATAATGATATATTTAAAAACAACAATGGAAAAATCAACACTGAAACAGATGAAAAATTGATTACAAGCACACTTTCCTGAAAATTGTCTGGAAGACAATCTTGTGCCCAAGGGATTATGTTTAAAACTAAGAATTTTTATTGGGAATGACACAGCATCAAGAAGTTGCAAGGATCTACTGTCTCTCCATTGGAAAAGTATCATTGGAAATATGTGATAGACTAAAAGAACATCTGAGGAGACAATCAAGATAGGCAAAGAACTAGAAAAACATAGAGAAGGACTAAAAGCTGACAAAAGCCAATACTGGCATTTTTGATGAAAACCTTTTAAAAAATGGAATCCAAAAAAGACAAATTATTAAAGTCAACTTAAAAAGTTACAGAATTTACAGAGAGAAAATTAATTTTCCAGGACAAAGAGAACATAAAAAGACATATTCAACAACCAAATGAATCAGCAGAGTAAATTAACTTCATAGATGTCAAAACTAAATGTGTAGGAACTAACAATCACACACAAAATAATAAACGACCAAGAAATGAAAATGAAATGGAACTGGCATCGCCAACATCAAGAAGAACATATCAACCAAATCACATAGAAAAAAAAATAATAGACCAATGCAAAACAATTCCTTGAATGATCAAGCAAGAAATTTAATAGTCCCAGGCACACAAAAGGCAACCTAACCAGATGGGGCGAAGAAAATTACACAGGAATCCAACATAACCATAATAGCAACACTAAAAAGACTAATAGAAACCATAAACGATCTGTTGCAGACAACATAAACAGAAGAAAGAAATGTAGATTTATTAGAATACAAAACAGATGGAGGAAAGAAAAGAAAAGAAAAAAGGAAATCGAAAGAGGAAAAGAAACTGTTACACCTTTCAAAGCGAATTCTAACCAATAGTGATTACATTCTTCTAGGTATGGGGTTATCATATTGTCCAAAAACCATTGTGCATGACAAAATTAATTTGGCTGATGCATTTTTTAAATACACAAGATCATTAAAATTAAAAGAATTTTTCTCACAATCATGTACATATTCACAATATGAAAGTAGTTTTCACCTTTTTCATTTACAACTTCAAGTGGATGAGATATTTATCTCAATTTTTATATAACTAAAAAAGAAATTTTAAATAGCAGTCCTAAAAAACAAAACATTTTACAAGCAAATCAAAAGAAGAAATAAATTCTTTGCATACCTATCACAAGACAAAAGTATTATTACAGTATTTTTATTATTATTAAAAAAGCTGACAAATCTAGCACAATAGTAACAATGAATGAGAATTATATTAAAATTAAATGAAGTAGATCATACAAAACCTTCGTATAATGCTTCTGAAGAAAATAAATAAAGAAATTAAAGCAAAAATAAGCAAATGTATTAATAAAATCTCTATACACTTTTGATCCATATATGATGAACAAGATATCTTCCCAAATATAATATGCATACCTCAGTTTTATATTTTACCCAAATTACATAAAATGGTTGATAAGTCACTACCTTTAGGGTATCCAGGTAGACCCATTATTTTTACATGTAACTCAATTACAAATAACATTTTGTAATATACTGATCATATTTTACAACCACTGATGAAATCACTACCTTCATATGTCAACAACACTTTTGATTTTGTTACCAAATTTAAATCTAAAACTAACTGAAAATTCATTCCTAGTTACACTTGATGTGGCTTCAATCTACACGGAAATATACCACATAATTATGGCATCCAAGCATGTAATTATTATCTTGAAAAATCGAATATACACATAAACTATCAAAAGAACATGTTTGCAACTTGTTAAAACTTGTGTTCAAAAATAACTTTTTTCAATTTAGTAATAAAAACTATCTTCAAAAGTTGGGAACAGCAATGGGTAGTCCTACGGCACCTTATGAATCTTTATTTATGGGGAAGTTAGAAAATGACTTTCTAAATAATAGACTCCTAAATCCAGATGTTTGGGTAAGATTTTTAGACAATATATTTATGGTTTGGAGTTATTCATTAGAAGTCCTTTTTTATTTTATAAACTATTTAAACAAATTACATACAACAATAAAATTTACATTCAATATGTCTAAAACTAAAGTATCAGTTTTGGACGCAGAGGTCGTGAAAAATAAAAATAATGACATCACTAACATGGTTCATGTTAAGAACATGAATATTCATCAATATCTTGAATATTCTTCATGTCATTGTAAATCATGTAAAAACGGGGTTAGCAAAAAATACAGAAGAATTATTTTGGATGAGACTATTTTTATATCATCTTTGACAGAGTTAGGTCAGCACTTTTTAAATAGAAATTACCCTATTGTTTTGACCTCATTAATACTGCTTTCCAAAAAGTATCTTCTCTGACACAACTTGAATCTTTACAATGTAAAATCAAAAATAGAAATGTGGATGTCATTCCTTTTGTTATTGAATATAATCCAAGTCTGCCTAATATAGATAAGATTATCAACAAATATTTGGATTTATTAAAT
Source organism: Potamilus streckersoni (assembly GCA_016746295.1). Lineage (NCBI taxonomy): Eukaryota > Metazoa > Mollusca > Bivalvia > Unionida > Unionidae > Potamilus > Potamilus streckersoni. The sequence goes on from JAEAOA010001395.1 coordinate 1,359,828, forward strand.
TTATCATGTAAAGCAAGTGTTAAATCGCTACATAAAAGCAAACCCACACTAGCTTATAAAAAGACTCAAATCTTAAAGATTTCCTAATTATTTCTAAATTTAAAAAAAAAATCATTAAAAGGGATCATCAACTAAATGTAATAGACCTAGAGGTTTGCACTGTTCTTTTATTAATGAAAACACTTCTTTCAACAATAATAATATAAAAGAAACATTTAATATGCATTGTGAAACTAACTCTGCAACATTAAATGTTATTTATTTAATCACATGCAAAAAAATGTGGCATCCAATATATTGGACAAAACAGTCAACAACTATCTAAATGTATAAACCAACATAGATTAGATATAAAATATATTTATTAATCATTTTCATCATATTTTAATGAGAGTTCCCATACTTTGCAAGATTTCTCCTTTCATCCCATTGTTATTGCTGATTCTGAGATAGAAAATCTGCTAAAGGAACCTATTGGATTCACGGTCTTAATACGGTATATAAAAGGTCTAAATTCCAAAAGTCTATAAGACATTCATTAATCAAACTGGTTTTTTTTTTGTGGTGGCGGTGGGGGGGAATTATGTCCCCTGTTAACTATTTAGTTAAGAATATTTCTATATTATTTTAATTTACAGGCTAACTTAACCAGTGAAAGGATAAACTAATACAATAAAAAGTTAATTCTTTAAAATTCAAAGGGCATTTTAAAATTAATTCTTAATATATTATGATTAATTATTTATAAAATATTAATTTATTTTAAGAATTATAAGTACTATGCACACTATAATATTTTATATAATTTAAATTCTGATGAAATATTGAACATTCGTCAATAATATCAAAGTAAAACATTATTTTTGTTTAAAAATGTGCGTTATACATAATCTTTATTTATTCATAAACTACTGAAGTGTAAGCATTCTCTAACTTCTGATGATATTCTTTTTATTATCATAAACTACGCTGAAATGGTTCTTTTTACCCACTTTCAACTAAATTATTATAAATTAACTGTTACCAAGACAACAAGATTGTACCTATTTTTGGTATTCAATAGTCCATCTCTTATTCAGGTGTGTACCAATGCATGGTTATCAGCAGAAAATTAAACATTTAATATACATGTATATAAATAATCACTGTGTTATCACTATTTCTCTATTAATGTCCATCAATTTAAGTTTAGTAACTGCTGTGTTGATGCCATAGCTTTGTCGACCCCAACATCATGATGAACCAAGAAAATAAACTTATAATGTTTTTATTGAGTAATGATATTGCATAAAATATCATGTAACTATGTGGACCCTAGCCATTGTGTTATAGCAGGATTTCCCTGTACACCGATTATTATTCACTGTGTACCATTATCACTGTATTTGTTCAAAGATTGAAAATGAGAAGACCTTGTTATATAAATATTTATACAGTACTTGCGCTGAAAGAACATTTCTGATTGCAAATGTCTGATTTGCATTTAATTAAAATGTTATAACTGAAAAGAAAAACTGAGTAATGCTCACAAAGCAAACAAAATTTGTTAGATATAATGTGGGGACTGAAAAAGGTCTCCTCTCAGTTTACAGGATTTAAATTAAATGATATTAATTTATGGGAGTGATATGCAAGTGCTTGCTTCTGGTCAAATATACCCATTAATGCCATCAATCACACAGGTGCTTAATCATGATGGCATCCAGCAGTGCATGATTATCTAAATTCCATTGAGACAATTATTCAGTTTTAATTAATGGGATTGAAATATTCTGCTGAAACCATCTGAACTCCAAAGTCCAATAATGACCTTTCTTTTAATGCAGAAAACCTGCCATATAATAAACATCCTGCATTTCACAACAGAAATTATACATTTTAGAACAAGAAATGTGTCCATACAACATGGATGACCCATCCGATTTGTTTGTTATAAGTCCATGGAGTCCTTAAAAATTAGTCCCCTGGAACAAAATTTTTAACAGATGTGACAGCATGGGTCGGAACTGCAGAGATTGGCAGGAATACTACTGTTTACTCCAAGGATAATGTAGCAATGTAAAGATGGGATTGGCCATACTGACAAAAGCAACACTCATGCTCCATCCTTAGATACAGTGATGGCATAATCAAATGTAAGTAGGTGTTTAACCCTTTGCTTCCCATATAAAACTTTAACCCTATTATCTGTGCCTCCCATGACATTCACAATGTCATACTCTTGCTCCCTATAAAATAAAACCTACATAAACTGTAAGGCAACATTATCTTCAAAAAAATATATTCTAACCTTGCTGGAATAACCTCAATATAACATAATCATTTCCACCACATGTTAGCGTTTGTTATCAATGCCGGATGACTGTTATTATTTGTCACAATTGCGTGATAAAAACTACTTCCGATGCACAAGTTGCTATTTTTTAAACACAGCAACTTGTGCTTCGAAACTTCAAACTTCACTCTAAATACCAATCAGCAGACTTGGTAAAATTAGTTTTGAAAATATTTAACAAAAACTTTTCACTGCCGTGTTTGCTTTACATTCTTTGTAATAAACTTATTCCAAGTTAAAGCATGTGCTCTCTACATTTTCTTTTGGCACCCCTCCAGTTAATTATGAACCAGCTGGCAAACAGCCCACCATATATAAATAACAAATTATCAACATGATTATATCATGCCATTAACCTTTTATTACTTGTATTTTGTGAAGAAATGGAGTTTTGGATTTTGTAATGCAGTAATCTTTAATGTGTTGTGAAAAGGTTATTAGAATGCATCGACCCTAAATTAATCTCTCTAAGTCACAATAAGGTTTGCTGGAATTGTTAAATACTAAGTCAAAGTTAGCCTTTCCACACTTCACTTGTCATGCACAAACATTTTGCCATTAAAGTTGCTAAATATCAAGATAGCTAGACCCAATACCAATAAATTCACTGTTTAAATTCAATACTGATTAAACCCACACTCTACCTGCATATTTATCTCCTGAGATTTTATTAGGGCTGAAATGATCCTGTTTAATTCAGAAAAGCAAACAGAGATTTTATTACATAAATTGTTTTTTCTTGCAACAAACCCCCACTACACATATCTTTAAAGCCAGAATGCAATAAACCCCCACTACGCATATCTTTAAAGCCTAATGCAATCAATGATTATAAAACTCGGCTCAATGAAGCTTTCTGTTGCTGCCAAAAACCACTGTAAACATTGATCAGACAGTAAAACCTGTTATGAAAGACCGCTGCTTTGTGAGACCACCTGTCTTGAAAGACCACATTCTCAATGCACAAATGTATTATGTAGCATTATGACCTGTTATGAGAGACCACTTGTCTTGAATGACCATGATTTTCTGGTAATAGAGGTGGTCTTTCAAGACAGGTTCTACTGTAATAAAGAAATTAACTTTTGTTTTTTTTTAAATCCTGACACTTTTATGACTTAGTTTTTCATCAGTACTATATATCTATTATTAAACTGATATGCTGTTAAACTAAACACATACATATCATCTATGCTCACATATAAGCCGATTAATTTAGTAGAAGGAGGAGGGGTCAACTTATCAGTGGTCCAGAGTCTAAACTTTCAATTTTAAGATTGTTTTGTTGACTACAATTTATGGCTGTAAATCTCGGGACATGAAAAAAAAAGTTCCATGTTTTAAGATGTATATGCATGTAAATAAAAAACATTCGCAATGTCCCAACACTAACTAAACTGTTATAAACTACTATGACTGCTTTTGTTATTATTTTGAATCTGCATATTTTCTGATTTCTCAACACAAAATTAAATAAGAGTAAATAAACACTACATAAATCAAGGGTCGATTCAAGTTTACCCAGCAGACCAGGCTGTACTATAATTTACAGTGCCTACACAGTGCAAATCATGCCTAATATCACTTTAATTCTTGTTTGTTCTGAAGCATATTAGATACAGATTTTGCTTTAGTCATTTTTTCGAACAAATTGCATTCCATTTCACTCTAATTGCTAGTAATTGCTGTTTCCTTTACTTTGATCCACACTCACAAATTTCTCTTCAACGATATAAGTGATGCTATAAATTGCGGTAATCTTTATGAAATGGTACACACTTTCAATTGCACAAGGCACAACCAGCATAACTTATATTTTCATGAAGGAATGGTAATAACAACACCTAAAATTCTGAATATACTGCATTAACTGTATATATTGGGACACTATAAAATAATCATTTTTTTTTTGTCCTAGAACTTATGGTGAAACTTTGTTTTACCTATGTCATATATCCCAAGACTTAAGAAATGAAATAAATTTGTTCTGCATTTGTGCTACACCCTATAAATGTTGCTATAAAATAAACAAAATGCTTATTTGACAATAAAAAGAAACTAACCTTGTATTGTTTTAATTCATTTTTTTTCAATATGAGCATTAAAGAATAAAATAATCCACAAAATCTGTATATTTAGTGTAGACTTCCATACTGAAGTATGTATTGCTTATGTCTGATAACACATGACATGTTGTTCACTGACAGAAAACTGGATCCAACAAAATCACAAACAAGAGGGAAATAATCAACCAATATCTTGAAGACAGATGTCATTCATGCATGACATGGTGTTAGGTGCAAAATAATCAAGATCAAATTATATCCAGGTCTACTGTATGATAGTATCACGAAAATAAAACTCATTATTGGAAAACACCATTCATTTGAGTGTAATTGACAATCTTTTCACCAGAACAGGTTACAAAAGTATCATTACTATTTACCTGCAGACTTTAATTCTCCTATGTATTAATTATTACTACATATGCAAATCACATAGAAGTATGGCTGGTGAATAAACATAACTGGCTGTGAACAATGAACTCCTCTGCTAAACTTACTGACAGGACATCAAAGACAAAGGTGATTTTTATTACAAAAGTATTATCACTATTTACCTGCAAACATCAATGCTCAATTGTATTAATTATAACCGCTCCAGTGGCCTAGTGGATAAAGCATCCACCTCGGATGAGGGAGGTCGTGGGTTTGATTTTCGGTCAAGTCATACCAAAGACTTACAAAAATGGTACTAACAGGCCTCGCTTAATGCTCAGCATTAAGAGGTTAGTGTTAGGAATGGTCGGCCTGGTGTCAGGATAATGTGACTGGGTGGAACATCATGCTACATATCTGCAGCATCATGCCCCAGTGCTAGACATCACTATAAACTACCACACTGCAGACATTGTAGTTATATGACTGGAAAATTGTTAAAGCTATGTTAAAAATCATAATCACTTCACATTAATTATAACTACAGATGCCAAGCACATAGAAGACCAGGTGATGAATAAACACAACTGGTAGCGAGCTGTAAACTCCTTCTTTGAACTTACAGGACATTTACAAAGACAAAGGTTTTTTTAGTGCAAAGTAAGCCAACCTCAAAGCTGACTTTGGATACTCTGAAGCCATTTTTTTTTTGTCTTATTAAAAGAATATCAATACAAAGTTTATTTTAATGCAAATTACTTTGCAATAACCTCGGAATCTTACCATGACCTCGGAATCTATGAATTTTTTTAAGTGTACTGATATTTTTATTTTTTTTAATATACATTGACAGTCAAGATATGGAATCTAACTTTTGTTCCTTTTTCGAAGTTATTCATGATAATTTTGAAAATAAATTGAAACAATGGAACAATTTTTGAAGTAACACAGTATAGTGATTCTAGCACAGACATCAATGACCCAGCATCACCCAGAAGATTTGGAGAAAATAAAATCTTGATGAATTCATTAAGGCTAAAAGAGAAGCAGATTTTGCTGACAATATGATCATTAGCATGGATAAAATTCTAGTGTACTTTGATCGCATTCCTTGATGGACGGACAATAAGATAGGAGTCAAAAGTGTGAGAACTAGACTGTTAAATTGAAAAAATCTGACTTTAGTCCTTGCAGTTTCAGCTTCACATAATGTGTTGCTTCTAACAATTTTTCATGGTATGAGAAATGTGAAAAAGATATTCATGCACTGAAAGATTCATGCACTGAAAGATTCATGCACTGAAAGAATCATGCACTGAAAGATTCATGCACTGAAAGAATCATGCACTGAAAGATTCATGCACTGAAAGATTCATGCACTGAAAGAATCATGCACTGAAAGATTCATGCACTGAAAGAATCATGCACTGAAAGGATCATGCACTGAAAGAATCATGCACTGAAAGGATCATGCACTGAAAGATTCATGCACTGAAAGAATCGGAATCGATCATGTGCAGGAGAAGGAAGTTTTATCTCAAGTACAGAGTTTTATATTTTTAAAAATTAAATATCAGTTGGAATGCACTTCCGACATGTAATTTTTGAATGATTTAAAAGGTGTCCCACAATTTACGACTTGAAAAAAAAAGTGTCCCAGAACATATAGTGAACCAAAAAAATTACTTTTAAAAATTAATTTATAGTGTTTCAACAAATACATGTCCCAACATATATGGTAAATCAACAAAGATCATCATCAGTCTATTTTACTTTTGTGTTTTGGCTAAACAAAATCATAATTATCCACACAGTGGAAAGCTGGACATTTCGGCATCTCATTTGTTTATAACTGGTGGATTTGTCTTATTTTCCGACAGCAATACAGGCCAGTAAATCATTAAAACCCTGAATTTGGCTTGGGTTAAGAGGGAGTTTTGATTTGCAATTATACCAGATGCATAATTGCCTATTACTCCAAAATATTAGCATGATTACCGTAGTTTTGCTAAACAGGGTGTAAGGTTACCTACATCAAAGCCCATCACAATCAAGTGTTTATGGTACTGGCATAATGCTTGAAGCATTATTTATAAAACTTCCTTATTGTATTTTGAAAATATCAAAAAAGTTTTGTGCAGTTGTGCCCATAATTTGAATCAAAGAGATGTACTTCATTCAGCGCATGTCCCAACTTTCAAGGTAGATGTGGTCGTGCCATTATGTAAATATTGTTACTAACTGCATCTATTGAATCAAACCCTAGTGTTTTCATACTGGACTCAAACTTTAATGAGTTAGGTGTTACTAATTTCAAAGCAAAATAAAACTGCAATTACTGTCGCACTGATATAAAAAGTCTAATGCAATAACACAAACTATATGCTCAATTCTTGTCACTGTCCGATCAAGTTAAACACAAATCTAAATCATGCAAAAACAACAAGAAAACAGAAAATTAAATAAATTCCTTAAATTTTAAAACAAATTTATACCATTATTATGTAACAATCATACATGACAATCCTGAGAGGTATGCATATAATTTTTGCTAACATAAGTTTAGCTTAATAAATGCATTTAGAAGCATGCATCTTGTGATGCCAGCTTAAACTTGTGGGTTGGCTTATATCTGGATCTTGCACTTTTTAGTGTTTATACCTAAATAGTTTGGGGTTGGGTGGTTTATATGCAAACAAGTTTATACGCTATTATATACAATACCTAATCTGACAGGGCATAAATAACCTGAAAAATAAGTCCACTCATTTCTACGATTCCATAGAATAGGTGTAATAATGAGTCTATGAAAACCAAAGATAATACTGCTGCTGTTTAATAAAAATCATCGATCTTAAAATCTGATTTAGAAGCTAGTATAATTGTCCCATTTTAGAAGCCAAATTTATCTGAGTAAAAGTTAGAGACCTCTAATAGCATTCTGCAACAGCCAGAATTACAAGCATAATTCATGCATCAGCAATCACTATGATTAGCCACTACAGCTAAGGCCTCATCAATCACTATGATTAGCCACTACAGATAAGGTCTCATCAATTACAATGATTAGCCACTACAGCTAAGGTCTCATCAATCACTATGATTAGCCACTAAAGATAAGGTCTCATCAATTACAATGGTTAGCCACTACAGCTAAGGCCTCATCACTATGATTAGCAACTACAGCTATGGCCTCATCAATGGCTATGATCAGCCATTACAGCTGAAGCCTCATCAATCACATTGTTCAGCCATTATAGCCAAGGCCTCATTGTTCAGATTAACTATTACTGTAATGGCCTCATCACAAACTTTTATAAACCATTACAGCTGAGGCCTCAGCAATCACTCTGATTATCCACTACAGCTGAATCCAGCCTCATATGAAAGGCATGCAATCTGCCCATGCTTTATTACATGTACAATGGACAAATCAATTTTTGTTGATAACCAATAATATATTCTTCCAACTGCATTAAAAAAAAATCTATATTGTTATGAATTAAACATAAAACTTCTTTTTGCAAAATGACTGTAGTGCTTATCAGGACTTGATACCTCACCAAGTTTTTGGACTGTAGATACATAAAGCATTCCACAAATTCATGTAGTCATGAGTTAAATTGTAAAAACAAAACCAAAATTTTTTTTATACAGGCTAGCATAAAATGTAATTTGGTAAAACAAAGCGCAATAATAATGCCAAAAGAGTAATGGTTATTCCTGTCTTAGGAGACTCCCTACTTCTGCCACCAAAAAGTGGTGGCTAAAATTAAGTTTGCAGTTTCAAGGCTAATATGTAAATTTTCCTATAATTATTGTACATACTTACTGTATATAATTACTGTACATATGTTTTGTTCCTTATTCACAGCTCTTGTTAGATAGTGCATTTGTTACTGACATTAGTAAATGTGGACCTTTAACCACTATCTCAGTTGAATTCTAAATTTAAAGAAATAAAAGGGCAAATGACTAATAATTATTCTCAGCTGCTGAAGAGTAAAGTAACTTGTATAGGGTAAAAATTTGTTTCAAATGCCTCACCTTTTGTATCAATATAAATATTGATGCGGGAAAAAAATATACTTTGATGCATCCATTAATCGTTTCACTCTAGTATGTAGAAAGTTTGCCACAGCAGGCCCCTGCTCAAGAGGTCTCACTATGAAGTGCACTCCAAATTGTTGCCGAGGACGTAAGTAGAAAGTATGGATGAGATGTAGTGAGGCTGCAGATGTGTGTACCTGTCTGTCTTTACAACTCTGTTGCTGACACCGGTGGTAGTAAAACAGGTGATTAAAACTGACAAATACTGCAAAATGCTTTTTGTTTGTTATTTTACTGAATATTTGTGAAGGCTCTTTTGGCTCCCATGGCTCTCCTTTACAGTCAAAATGTACCATTATGGCCAGCCATTAAAATTCACTTTATGTCTCTAAACAATTTCTCTACATAGTGCTTTGCCTAAAATTCCCTGATGAGGGTTTTTAACTTGCATTTTCTTCTAAAGATAATTCATATCAATAGAGTCCTTGCAACATCTGCATATATGGTAATTCAAGTGACAATTTACTGTTGATTAATACTGTCCACACTTATTTTCATGTTTGCATTCTGACAGCTCTTACCGAAAGTTGCGGCTGACTGGACTGGACATCAATCCTGATCTGCAGGAGTTGAGGCTGAAGAGGTCATTTATTAAACTGTCATGTTGGGATGGAAGCCAGACGACTACTCCCATGTAAAGATGGTAACTTAATGAACTGCTAGGATCACAATCAAAATGAGATTTTGCTGTGAAGTAAATTGCATCTGCCAAAAGTCTCCAGGAAAAAAATCTGGTATATAGTTGTAATTGTAAAGTAATGATGTTACTTTTCAATGATTCATACGGCTGCCTGAGGGTGATTGGTTCACAATTTTCACACAATAATAACAACAATTCAAAACAAATCTAATTACAACCATTTTAGTCATAACATGTGGTACTGTTAATAAGAGCTACAAATCTACATGTTGTACATGGTATAAGAGACAAAGACATGTAATATCGAATGTAAATTGTGCAGCAAAATCTGTCCAAGTTACATATGCATGAAATGTGCAAAAGACTGCAATGTGTACAATACATGGTTGTGTACAAGACAGGGATGTGTACAAGAAAGGGATGTTTACAAGGCAGGGATGTGTATAAGTCAGATAACCATTCATTATAAAGTTTGCTGCAAAGACTGTGCCAAGAAATAGGTGTATGAAAACTATGAACAAAAATTTATGAGTCACAAAAACTTACCATCCACTGTAATTTGTACAGCAAAATCTGTCCAAGTTACATAAAAAGGAAATGTGTATAAGACTGTTATGAGTGGAAGACAGGGATGTGTACAAGACAGGGTTGTATATAAGACAGGGATGTGTATAAAACAGGGTTGTGTACAAGGCAGAGTCATGTACAAGACAGGGATGTGCATAAGAGAGATAACCATTCACTATAAATTTTTCTGTAAAGACTATACCAAGCAATAGATGTATGAAAGCTAAGAACAAAATGTATATGAAACACAAAAGACTTACCATCCACTGTAATTTGTGCTAAATCACTTGGAGGTGGAATATCGAACCACATTAAGTAGGCAGACAAGTTGGAAATGTCATGGCCCTTTAATATCTCCCCTCGGAGGTATTTCACTAGTAGATTTTGGTTTTCTGCAACGAATATAGTTTTTCTGTTAAAATGATTGTATTTGACTGGCTTGTTGGTGCTGAAAGGTAACTGTCTTCTTCTGACCATCATGAAAGCTGGTTACAACAGCAGAAAGAAAGTCTGGCAAATCAGATGAAAGACAAATTGAATTTATGTTGGGGTTTGGACCAAGACAAGGAATTCCCAGTCAAAGGGTTATATAGCCTCATGGGGAGGACAAATAATGTAACCCCGCAGCTAGGATTTCCTTGTCTTGGTACATTTTATAACAGTAAATTAAAAAAATACAGAAAATATTTTATTTTTCGGAATTTGAAATTTTTCAATTTCCTATTGCCAATTATATAGATACTATAAGATACATACTGTATGCTATGGTGAGACATTCATTCCTTATTCTAGTATAGGGTAAATCACTGTATGCTTACACTTCAATTCCATTGTTTCTAAGCTATATTCTTATAAGGTAATATAAGCTATGCTTAGGCATGTATATCATGATACAATGTAAGCTTATTCTACTATAGGTAAGACACCATATTCTTCTATTTATATAAGATGAGACTTTCTAACCTTACTCTGGTGTAAGATGAGACAAAATTGTCTTATATTTGTATAAAATTATACTTTCTGAGCTTATTCTGGTATAAGGGAATACACACTAGTCTTTTATTAGTATAAAATGAGACTTTCCAACTTTATATAGTGGTATACGGTAAGACACCCTAGTCTTGCATTTGCATAAGATGAGACAAACTAACCTTATTCTGGTATAAGGTAGACACTAGTCTTGCATTTGTATAAGATGAGACAAACTAACCTTATTCTGGTATAAGGTAGACACTAGTCTTGCATTTGTATATGATGAGACAAACTAAATTTATTCTGGTTTAAATAATATTTAACTTTTTTTAAAAACTACTTTTGCATAGTTAACAGATTCAATACATACTGTATTAAGCACATATATATATATATATATATATATATATATATATATATATATATATATATATATATATATATATATATATATATATATATATATATATATATATATATATATATATACACATACACTTATTGCCTCTCACTTTATATAAAGGTCATCAGGTCTAATAATATTCATTTATGAAAATATGAATAATTATCTAATTAGAATTTAGCTATATATGCCACTCTTAGAAAAAAAATCAAGAAATTTTTTTAATTGTTATGTGTTGAAAGTAATGCACAATGAGCAGCTTGGATCAACATGTTATTGTTGACATAAATATTAATTTCAATATGTTAATCAGTGCAATGACATGACCTGTCAACACTAAATACTCACTCAATGCATGAGAAAACAGAAACATAAAAGCCTTTGATATTATTAATGTATTAATACATTTAATTTGATGGATGTCATATGAAAATAACAGTAAGTAATTTGTATTAATACATTTAATTTGACGGATGTCATATGAAAATAACAGTAAGTAATTTGTATTAATACATTTAATTTGATGGATGTCATATGAAAATAACAGTAAGTAATTTGTATTAATACATTTAATTTGATGGATGTCATATGAAAATAACAGTAAGCAATTTGTATTAATACATTTAATTTGATGGATGTCATATGAAAATAACAGTAAGCAATTTGTATTAATACATTTAATTTGATGGATGTCATATGAAAATAACAGTAAGTAATTTGTATTAACACATTTAATTTGATGGATATCATATGAAAATAACAGTAAGTAATTTGTATTAATACATTTAATTTGATGGATGTCATATGAAAATAACAGTAAGTAATTTGTATTAATACATTTAATTTGATGGATGTCATAAGAAAATAACAGTATGTAATTTGTATTAATACATTTAATTTGATGGATGTCATATGAAAATAACAGTAAGTAATTTGTATTAATACATTTAATTTGATGGATGTCATATGAAAATAACAGTAAGTAATTTGTATTTGGTAGGAACACACCTCTCAATCATTAAAAACTGGAGCATCTTATCTTCATAAACACATCAGTACTGATCTAATTCTGAAAGCCCATTTGGTCAATAATCACTCATAAAACATGACTAATTCCATCTGTTGCTTTGCTTCCAAAATGGTGCCTACTCAATTCTCAAAAAGTCTTGATACTCTTGTGTATTTCCTTTGCATTTCCTCACTGGAAAAATTCATTAAAGTTTAACAACCGTTAATAGCAATGATCAAAAGAGCTGACAGTACAAGCTGTCTTCATTTTGCTTCCAGTGGCATATGTGGTATGCTAATTAAGGAGAGGTTATGTTAACAAAACTACCTGCCTAAATCACACTACTGGGATTCTACACATAGTCTTTGCAGGCTAATCAATGGTCTATATGATGCTGTGAGTGCATATGTATTAGAAATCCTTATGAATAATTCATGAGGATAGAATGACTTTAAACAGATAAGACTTCATTTTTAGGGATACATTACACAAATAAGCAGTCCAAATATGACAGCTGTCTTCTGTCTCGTGACTGAACAGGCTGTGTTGGAAAGCTTCAATTGCTACTCTTCACACAAAAAACAATTTTTGGAGTAAAATATGATATTACTTATCTGATCATAATACTTTATTATTGTCACCACTACCTAAAAAATTGAGCACTCCCAACTTGCCCAGACTGATCCCCCTCAAGTTGGAAATTCATGGATAAAAAGCTTGTCCAATCAGGGCAAGAGGGAATTCTGATTCCCTCACTTTTTTGTAAGATCTTTGGGATCAGAGGTGTTTGAGGATAACTGTAGGTATCCACTTTGACACAAATAAATCCACCAGTGGTACATCCCACCTGGTACAGATTCAAATATATACAAATGGGTGAAGCAACCATTCAGTTTAGATTAGTTAATTCATTTGGGGTAAGTCCACTATCTGCTAATACATTTAGCCTTCTAAGAATGTGACAGACTTAAACATGGATTTGTTGCTGAATTATTCATCATCATTTCTTAAGGGAAGAAATTCTAGTGTGATCAGAGTGAAATGGATGCATGGCTCTATTGCCTAACTTGCCACATTATGTTTGAGATAATATCAACTCTGGAATTCATTCCAGATAGCATTGCAAATTTTATCTTATCTGTAACTCTGAATTTTCAGGTCAGCATTACCAAAATGTAGCAAAAAAAACCTTATTCATTTCACATAAAGCATTGAATCAAATAATGTATTTTTTGCTACATTTAATGATCTTGACCTGAAAATCTACAGGATTAGAGATAAATTAAAATATACAACACTATTAGAAGCAAAATCAATGGTCATATATCTGGTTCCGGAGCACAACTGCTGCAGCATCTGTACTCCATTTGTTTTCCACATCTGCAACTCTCCCAAGTCTGGTACTATGAGGTTGTGTATAATGAAAGTTACTTTAAACAAATACTTCTTTTGTTTGTGTCAGAGTGACACTGATCTTAAGCCTTCTGATCTCCAAATCAATAGATTTCTGTTTTGTCCCTTTTACAAGTCATTCAAATATTTTGACCAGTATACGTGGTTTACAACTAAATTTACTATGTAAAAACTATTGTGTCTTAATGGACTTACTGTGTATGTGAATTGGATTTTTAACATAGCTTTATAAGTTCTTTAGAAATATCATTAGGATGTCTGCAGTGTAGCAGTTTATAATGTGGCCTCATGTCACAGACATATAGCATCATGTCCTACTGAGTCACATTATCCAGACCAGTCTCAGCACTAACCTCTTAATCACATGCACCTAGCAAGGCAGCTGCTAGTACCATTTTTGTACGCCTCTGGTATGACTTAGTCAGGGTTCGAACCCACAACCTTCCCCTATCCAAGGCAGACACTCTAAACACTTATGCCACCGTAGCAGTCAGACTTACCATGATCTTTTAAAATAAAAATCTGCAAGTGTTTCTTAACTTACATGGAAGCCATTCACAAAAAGTTGGGTCAAGGAAGAAAGTTGGGTCAAGGAAGAAAGTTGGGTCAAGGAAGAATGTTGGGTCAAGGAAGAAAGTTGGGTCAAGGAAGAAAGTTGGGTCAAGGAAGAAAGTTAGGTCAAGGAAGAAAGTTGGGTCAAGGAAGAAAGTTGGGTCAAGGAATTCAGACAAGTGCCAGAGTCATAGTGATCCTTTCACTTTTTGAACTCCAAAAATAAATAGGTGTCGTTATGACTGCCGGTGCAAGTTATACACAAACTTTGGTTACTTGGAAAAAAAACCCAACCCAAAATGTTCTTCTTTCAATAAGAACCTTGATCTTTTAGCCTTTTGAATCAAAAGGTGTCTTCCAATTGCAAGCCATCCATAGCTTTTTCAAGGTTCTTGGTCAAGAACTAGTTGCCATACCAAAACCAGTGTTTTTCTACCAGTCACAGATGGCTGAGTGGTCACAGATCACCCACACACATCTCACCTCTATCCATGAGAGTCTGAGTCTCAGCTTGACAGAATGGATATGTCAGTAGCTTCCTGTATAAAAGTGATTATTCTTGGATTTTTCCTCCATCAACTATACTATCCACCATGTATAACTTATCATGTGGTCAAAAGTATTATTAGACTGCACAAAACCAAAATCAAAATAAACCAAGCATCTGCAGTCACAGTGGTCTTGACCTTTTTGACCTCCAATATCAATAAGCTTCTTTATCCCAAGTACAAGCCATCCAAAGGTCAAGGTCCCTAATTTAGAACCAAAGTTAATGTGTGGTAACTAAAAAAGGACAGATGTGTAGACAGATATACAATGTCATGACATCAGCTTTATGATAGGTGTATAATACAAAAGTTTTATCAATACTGAAACCAATGAATTTTTAGAAAATTGCCAATTATATCCCAAATTGTTATAATGAGGGGAACAATAACTAAGGAGAGTGTTCATGTATGTGATTTAGATTTTTAACATAGTTTTAACCATTTTTCAGTCATATCACTACAATGTATGCACTCTGACAGTTTATAGTGATGTCTAGCACTGTAGCATCATGCTGTAGACATGTAGCATGATGTCCCACCCAATCACATTATCCTGACAGCAGGCCGACCAGTCCTAACACTAACCTCATAATACTGAGTGTCTAGCAATGCAGCTGTTAGTATCATTTTTATCAGTCTTTGGTATGACTTGGCCAGGGTTCGAACCCATTATATCCCGAATTTTAGACAGACGTTCTAACCACCAGGCCACTGGGGCAGTCGTAACCAAAGAGAGAAATTTGTTTATGGATAGCTGATCAAATGATCACTGCATATACTGTATCATGTAAGAATGTAACCTTACCAAAAAGACATCCACCCACCCACCTCCAAAACTGTGAGCTATACAAAAATTCACACAAAATACTTTAAAGAATGTTTCATGTAATAAAATTAAACACTGAAAATCCAACTCTCTGAATGCACTACCAAATGTTGCAATTTCCATGATCAATGCTAATTTCATCCAATACTTTAAAACAAGTCATTAAGAAAAGGTCAAAGCCTATAGAAAAAAAACCCTTCATTTAAGTAAAGGTATAACTGTGTCTGTTAAATGAAACTTGTTGCTGAGAGGAAATGATCAATACCATGATTTCTACATATTGCCTTTTGCAGTCATTGATCTAAGTGCATATAAAAGTAAATGAATGGACCTTTGTGGGAAGCAAAGCAATCTTACTGGTCTCTTTAGCCAAGCCTTACCTATTAGCTGCAGTCAGGTGTGAGTACATGTAGCTACAAGTAAATTATACTATAAATATTATTCTAGGTCAGCTTGAGGGTGCTGGTCCCACAAAATGGACTAAATCCAGGAGATTATTTTATAGCAATTTTAAGCTTTAATGACTCAAATAACATTACCTGACTGTTTTAAGTGTGATAAATTGCATCTCTGAGGTAAAATACAAAATATGTGAAATGTAATTTTTTTATGTAACTGCAAGATTCTCAGTAAATCTTGAATATCTAATCAGTTCATTTGATGACATGATAAAATAAATATTTTGTTCACAACAACATTAAGAACAATTAAAGGCTACTTTAGACTGAAGTAAGCAAGCAAATTCAGTTCATTTTGTCACCTGCCTACTATGGTGAGGTCATGCAAGCTCATAATAATAAATTCTGACTATGACCTTTAAGACTGGGCTGTAAATTTACTGGGCATACACAGAATTTAACCAGGTTTCATTATACTGCCTTAAAAGTAGAGTGAAACGATTCATCAATATATTGATGTATTGATACTTTTGTTAAAATGATATACATACCAACACAAGAGATGGAGAATCGATACAAAAAAATGATACTTACAGTATGCACATTATTGTTAGTCTTCAGCCATCATGAATAATTATTATTAGTTACCTTGTTATTATGTAAAATTATAATCCATCTGAAACAGCACTTGCTGTCACAGGCACTCATGTTTATAGTAAAAATGAAAAGATTTAGAATATCTGCTTGCAGTCTAAAAATTAACACAAGTGACATGGTTCATAATATGGCCCCCCCCCTCATGCATATTATGTTAACCCAGAGGTATGTTCAGCATATACTATATAGTACAAATATGTTTCACATGTTTAATGAAGTACTTTACTCATCATTTAATAACCACTTTCACGTGAAGTTTCAACTTTGAATTTTATCTCAACTCCTTTGGTCAATTTGAAAGCTCAACTACTAGTGTGTTGGACTCTGAAATAATATGTTACACTGAATTCCCATTTGTGGTTTTTGCTTGTTTCGCTCCAGGGTAAACAATAACCTCCAATCTAAAATCAATGTAACTTATTCTCTGCATGACAAATAGTATTGCCAAAGTAAATTAGTCAGAAAGACATTAGATATGTCAAGCAGTCAAGAGGAGATGCTGTCAAGGTGTGCTATTGTGCGAATTGTGCAAAATTTGTATGAATTCACGTGCTTGGTAAACAGTAAAATGAGAGAAAAACCCACAAATTCTTTGAAAGTCCCACATATGAAAATGTGCTCTGCGAAGTATACATTTTTTATTTCACTCTTCTTGTCACAACATGTTTATCGGGTAGCAAATGTTCTACATCTGGGTTCTTCAAGCAAGACATGAATGGTTGTGAAACGCAATTTGATTAGAACAATGTCCCCAGGAATAAAAATTATGGCCTAGTTTGAACCATTCATGAAAAAAGTTTTACAAATAAGTTTAAAATACGAGCTACCAAGAAAACCCCAAAGATCTGATTCTTGTCTTGGTTCATTATGATTTTGTTTGACAAATACTTGGTGATGATAGTGATGATGACAGTAATTTTTAAAAGTTATGCAGTATATCAGATTACTGGAGTTGGGAAAGTGTAATGGGGATACCAGTGATGGACAAAACAGCATGACCCTTTCAGTGGTATATCAAAATTAAATTTAATTTTTAATTAATAAAATTCACCCTTCAGATTATATGCTACAAAACCATATACATATATACATGTCAGGGTTAAGATAAACTGAATAAAATAAGGGTTAAAAATGTGATTAAGAAGTAAAAGATATTTATTGTTGTACAAAATATAGGAGTTAAATGGAGTTCCCATTACAGAGCCTAAAACATTCTATAAAACTCATTACAACCTACAGGCAGTCTGTTTAAAAGTATTGGAGTTATCTTCTCATCAATGAGAATTGCATATAAATATATAACTGTATGTCCATCAGGAATCTGCATACTGGAACAGAATCCATATATACTTGAAAGGCACCACCTATCTTCCAAATATGGGAAGACCATCAAGTTCATACATACCAGTATATTGATATGGTTTTTATCAAAGGCTGCACATCATGAATTATATTGATACATGGCACAGGTGTACCATTTCACCCCTACTTAAAAGGCATTAAACAGTGACCTTGACATTTTGGAAGCTACAACCTTAACTGTGATATGCAAGATGCCATCTAAATGAAAAACTTAAGTATACCTTAGTTCATACCTTTACCTAAAGCAGCTTTTATCATATACAGTATGAACTAAAAAAAAAAATATTAAAACACTGACCTTTGACCTTGACCCTGAGGATAAGACCCCAGATGTGCAATGAATCACATCTTCTAGTAACAATGTATTGGCATTTCAATTTTCCAGCTAATCTTCAACATCTCTTAAGTTTGGAGAGCAAAATTCAAGGATTTTTCAAGACAAAACTGTCATTTCCAAGGGCTCTTAATGACATATTTAAAATTAAAATTAAAATTATAATCTTTATCTACATTGATAGCAAGTTGCATTCATCTTTGAAATATTCTGCTACACTAAAGACACATAAGTAAGCAGTATTACTTTCACCACTACTGAACTTGGTAGCTATGATTCTCTCTGGAAACATTACACAAAATTAGATTTATATGAGGAATCTGTTATTGTTTGCAAATTCCATAAAATTTCAGATTTAAGAACATTCTTTATAGAAATAAATATGATATATTTTTATTTGGTACAACTTTTGCAAAGGATGGGGGTACAATCAGTGTTTCTAAAGGTGGGTGGACATTACACAAAAAAATGACAACTCTAGTGGTCTAAGTGGTTAGAGCATCTGCCTAGGCCAAGGGAGGTTGGGAGTTTAAAACCTAGCCAAGTCATACCAAAACATATAAAATGGTACTGGGAGCTGCCTCTCTTGACGATCAGCATTAAGAGATTAGAGTTAGGACTGGTCAGCCTTGTGTCAAGATAATGTGACTGGTGGAACATGTGCTACATGTCTGTGGCATGATGCCCCTGTGCTAGACATCACCATAAACTGCCACACTGCAGACACTTATCGATATGACTGAAATATTGTTAAAGCTACAATAACAATCATAATCACACATACAAACACACAAAAATATAAATAATCGCAGATGCATCAATATTTTCACTGAGCTTCTCACTTTTGATATTTAAGTGCACTCTTTCCTATTTTGCAAATGTCTCTTTCCTTCCAATAGCAGCAACAAACCGCTTTAAACATGTCCTTTGCCATTTAATTCATAGATACTAATTATAACATACTGTTTAACACACATTTTCCTAGAGGCATTCTTGATGACTCTCTAGGAACTAAATTCTTTTACGGTTGATTTATCATAGCCACATTACATAACTCATATCAGAAAGTGGCTCTGCTGTACTGTTGTGACCTTCAATAATTGGAAATGATCATAAATGGTACAATGATAATTTTTGACAAACCACATCAATTTTTTTTTAACCATCTATATCTAATTAACAGTATAGTTATGCAATTCATCCATTTTATTAGATTCTTTTTATCAGGTGTATGCCGGTCTGGTACAAATCAATTAGTCTGGTTCCCTGCTTTGTATGTTTCTTGTAGCAGAGTGCAATGCATGGAGCACATGAAGCAGGGAACCATAGTACCAATCAACATTTAGCAAAGCGAAATAAATAACTGAGAACATGGAAGTAAACACAAGAAATGAAAACATTGACAAATGTTTTATCTGCTATTTTTTGGCTGGCTTTATGCTGCTATTGCTACTAATTTCCAATACAACAAATGCTTTACTGAAATACTTTTCAAAGACTGAAGATTTTCAATGACAATTCAGTCCAACAAGGAGTTTTCATTCAATGATGCAATTCAAGGACTTTTCATGTCTGTACAAACCTTGTAGGAATCTAATTGATAAATGCTGCTGAAACATAAAATCACTAACCAATGACCTAAACCTCAAAGATAGGACCCCTCAATTTGGTTGATATGTAAAACGGCTAAAAGAAATTTAGAGTGGAAAGTATTCAAGTATAATGGACAATATTCATCATTAACACCATGAGACTGACCTGAAACACAAGACCAATAATGTGGTACACAATACACTGACATGCATGTAAAACAAGTTCCATTTTTTATTCTCAAACAGTTCTAAAGTTAGTGATTGGAAAACATAGCATAAATACAGATAAATGACCTTGACCCTAAAGATAGGAACCACTGAGTAGTCCATAACATATCTTCTCAAAAAGATACATTTAAGTATACCAAATTTCAATCCTTAATCTCAAAAGGTAATAAAACTTTTGAGTGGAAATGAAAGATGGAAAATTAAAATACTGAGCTGTAAACTTGATCAAGATAAACCCCAATATAGTACTTTAACCTTGACCTTTAAGATAAAACTGTAATGTGGTACCTTAAGTATACCAGCTTGCATACTTTAATCTCAAACAGCTCTAAAAATTAAAGATCAAAGGAAAGTGTGATGGAAAATGAAACATTTGTGCTTTGACACCAAACCTGAGGATTGGCAGCCTATCATGTCAAACAACATATGTTTAAGTGAAACTATACAAGCATATGAGGTTTGACCTATAATCTCAAATTGCTCAAAAACTTTAAGATGGGAAAGTCTGATACTTCAGAATTATGAGACATGACAATGACAATAACAGCACCCCAATGTGATACGTGACACACTTGCTGGCTATTAAGCACAAAAGAAATTTCATTTCTAAATCAGAAATTGCTTTAAGTTACAGCCCAACTTATCACTGCTAATAAGACTTTCTCAGTAAGGCAGTCAATATTAGACGAAATTTGAGAAAATTTAGCACAATATCATGTACTGTTTCTTTTGACTATGAAAACATACATTTAAACAGTTCAGAAGTGTGGTCTGAGGTGGAGCCAGTGAATGCACGTACAAAAGTTTAAAAGTTTGTGAAGTATACTTGGACCTTAATAACTGCCAGTATTGTTTCAGAAACTGCAGTTTGAAACTACATGGACCTCACAGGTTTCATACTTATTCTCCCAACTTTACATAATCTTTGGCTTATTTAGAACTTCATGTAGAAATAGAATTCGTCTATCCCACAACAAGACATACTCAAATCAGCACATGATGTCGAAGCGTAATTGTTGCCTTTCATCCACAGGAATATGAACATTCAGTTTATATCCTGATTGCTTACACTTTTTAAGAGGCTTACGGTCTTTTTCATGTTCAATTTGCCTTAATTCACTTAATGGCAGTTCTAGATAATGCTATATGATCAACATCTTGGTAATGCAGGTGTTTTGCATGAGAAATATATGCAGTTTAAAGCATTTGAGGTATTTCTGTTGAGTCAGATACATTACCTAATGAATTTCACTGACTTTTAACAAGAAATCTGGATCCAGATCAAACATGGACAAAAGCCAGTAACCAGATCTAATTGCAATTATTGTAGTTGTAACAGTTTTGCTATTATTCTTTTTGTCTTTGATCATACTTCAGTTATTGTATTTGTAAAATTTGTGCTATCATTCTGTAATAAAAGGATCATTTCAGTAAGAGTTATAGTCAAACTGTAAGGGATGGCAGGTCAGCAGAGTGGAAACAAACATGTGACAGAAATTTGAATGGGAATATGTCATTCCTACAACCATCCAGTTAATCTACAGTAATATTTCCATATCTTTATATTCTTTAACATCTGTATCTGAGTTACAAATGTGAAACTTGATCTATTTTAAGGTCAAATTGAACTGCCCATTTTCATTTTTAAAGATGAGAAAGAAACAGTAATTTACCTATTTCCCACTGGTCAAAAATTCTTTCCAGCCTGTTTTTCACAGAGATGAGGAATTCTGGTTTCAGCAGCTGTTTAGAATGACTGGTTTTCTGTTCTTGTCTCTGGTTGGGTTGAGTGGGTTGAGTGGTTACCTGCTTATTGAAGAGCTCCTGTGGTGCATGACTGTAGTAGGCAAAGATAAGTTTCAGCTGTGTAATTCCTAAGGATGCTTGCTGCAAGTCCGATCTTCTCACAATCTGCAAGATAAAAAGTTAAGTGTGCAACTGAATACAGAATTCATATACTGTGAGACGTATTAAATTCATGGAGTTTCAATTATCATGGTTTCTGTAGGTGAGTCAGACTACAAATATAAAGTCACAAGAAAATATCAACCAAGCCAACATTCACTCCATCCATCATATGCTATTGAGAAGTATCACTTGTTTCTTTGTTTAATACCTTGGCTCGCTAAAGAGAATATAATTAGAATAAGTACATGCATGATAAAGAAAACTGAAATTGACCATCAATTACATTATAATGCTAAATTTCATGAACATGAAAACTCTCAAAACATTGTAAGGATTCTACTTGATGTAATAAAAGCAGATTTACACACTGTGTTCTTCTTTATTTCCCAAAGCACATAATAATCTCATTTATGAATACATGTTTACACAATTGCTAACTAAACAATCTGCAGATTAGTTCTGCTTTCTCAAAAGAAATCCATTTCAACCAAGTCACTCTGAACTTTGTAATGTGTGCAGATGAGCCACTTTGCTTGAACTGTTTTATGGGGCAGATGTTTTTAGGTCGACCAAGAAACGATCTGAATGTGAACCCAACAGAACAGTTTCATCCCTTTATGTCAAACAGCATATTGATAAATGCTGCTGAAACATAAAATCACTAACCAATGACCAAAACCTCAAAGATAGGACCCCTCAATTTGGTTGATATGTAAAACGGCTAAAAGAAATTTAGAGTGGAAAGTAATCAAGTATAATGGACAATATTCATCATTAACACCATGAGACTGACCTGAAACACAAGACCAATAATGTGGTACACAATACACTGACATGCGTGCAAAACAAGTTCCATTTTTTATTCTCAAACAGTTCTAAAGTTAGTGAATGGAAAACATAGCATAAATACAGATAAATGACCTTGACCCTAAAGATAGGAACCACTGAGTAGTCCATAACATATCTTCTCAAAAAGATACATTTAAGTATACCAAATTTCAATCCTTAATCTCAAAAGGTAATAAAACTTTTGAGTGGAAATGAATGATGGAAAATTAAAATACCGAGCTGTAAACTTGATCAAGATAAACCCCAATATAGTACTTTAACCTTGACCTTTAAGATAAAACTGTAATGTGGTACCTTAAGTATACCAGCTTGCATACTTTAATCTCAAACAGCTCTAAAAATTAAAGATCAAAGGAAAGTGTGATGGAAAATGAAACATTTGTGCTTTGACACCAAACCTGAGGATTGGCAGCCTATCATGTCAAACAACATATGTTTAAGTGAAACTGTACAAGCATATGAGGTTTGACCTTTAATCTCAAATTGCTCAAAAACTTTAAGATGGGAAAGTCTGATACTTCAGAATTATGAGACATGACAATGACAATAACAGCACCCCAATGTGATACGTGACACACTTGCTGGCTATTAGGCACAAAAGAAATTTCATTTCTAAATCAGAAATTGCTTTAAGCTACAGCCCAACTTATCACTGCTAATAAGACTTTCTCAGTAAGGCAGTCAATATTAGACGAAATTTTAGCAAATTTAACACAATATCATGTACTGTTTTTTTTAGAGTTATTTTATTGCAAAACAACATTATAATTCTGATCTGTTATCATGATTTTGAAAATATGGTTGTGGCTCACAAGTTTCATCCATTTATCTCAACTTGAAAGCAACAAAGAAGAATGAAAGTGTGATGGGCACACTGATAGATGACGAGATGGGGAGAATTCTGTCTCAAAAAAAGGTATGGGAACAACAAGATTTAAAAAATAATATTCTGCCTCTTTTGGATGGCAATCAAAATCTTAAAATTCAACCCATTTGTATTGAAATTGATGAGACGTTACTATGGCTAGCAGGAAGTAAGTGTCTAATCTGGTGAGAAAATAATTCATAATGCATGTATGTAGATACCTGGTCAAGCATAAGGTGTGTAGAAATGATCTCTGGTTTCTCCATCGTCACACACTCATACACTACAGCGGACAGCAACTGAAGCAAAGTTTCCTTCTGCAATGAAAACAATGTCATATTTATCCATGTATGAAGACTCAGATCTACAACATATCAAGGTTTATCAAGTTTGTTCTGTATCAAGTTTGTTCTATATTCAATTTCAAACATACAATAAAGACAGATCTGCTGGTGCATTAAGCAATGACAGATTTGGGTCTACAAAGTTTTGTTCTATGTTTGATTTTAAGCATACAACAGAGACTCTGATCTGTGGACACATTGCATATTTGGATCAATACAATTTGTTCTATGTATCAAGCATAAAACATAGGCAATGATCTGCTGGCACATTAAGCAATGACAGATTTGGCTCCATGAAGTATGTTCAGTGTATACATTCAAGTATATAACATTTACTATGATCTGCTTGCATATTATATGACATATTTGGGTCTATGCAGTATATTCAATGTGTGATTTCTCACATACATCACTGACCCATATCTGCTGGGACATTATACAATCACACATTTGGGTCTATGCAATTTATTCTTTTTATAAAATCAAGCATACGGACCCTAATCGACTGGTACATTACACAATAGCAGATTTGGGTCTATGCAGTTTTTTCAATGTATTATTTGAAGCAAACAAAACACACCCAGATCATATGGCACATTACAGAATGACAAAGTATGCTATCTCATTATGCAATAACAGATTTAAATTTATGCAATTTGTTCTATGCAGGATCCCAAGCATACAACATTGCCCCTGATTTACTAGCACATTATAAAAATATAGATTTAGGTCTATGCTGGTGGTATTTGGATACATTTTATACTCGGAGCCATCAAAATATTTATTAGTCATTTCATGCCTGTATCCTGGTCATTAAGATTTTCACAGCATACTTTAGACCAAGTTTATCTCAGTTCAATGTTAAAATTGTTTTAACTGTCTAAAAGTTCTTATGTCCTGATCCAGTTCTCAAATTAATTTTAAAAAGGATTTTACACATAAAACTAGTTTTAGAAAATAAGTATCTTTTATATTTTCTACAATTGTTGTTATGTATGGAGAAAAAAACAGTCTGCGAAGGGGCAAACCAATTTTAACAGAGAAAGGGAACCGTGGATTTATTTTCAAAATAGAAATATTTGTTTCTCTATTACCTCAACATAGTCAATTCTTTTCAACTAATTTAACTGGATATATTTTTACCAGTCAGAGTGGAATATAACTTTATCTAATGCTTCTGACAATCAGAGTAGTATTTTTTAAAACAATCAGAAGGCTGGAAAATTTTATTGGTGGGCTAAAATATTTTCCACCCCAACCCCTTGAAAACTAAACCAGCAATCCTGGAATTTAATACAAAAAAAATCTCTAAACTGGTGGCCTAGTGGTTAGAGAGTACACCTTGGATGTAGGAGGTCATGGGTTTGAACCCTAGTTGAGTCATACCAGACATAAAAATGGTACTAGCAGCTGCCTCACTTGGTGATCAGCATAAAGAGATTAGTGTTAGGACCAGGTATCCTGGTGTCAGGATAATGTGATTGGGTGGGATATCATGATACATGTCTGCGGCATGATGCTCCAGTGCTAGACATCACTATAAACTGCCACACTTAAGACATTGTAGCCTTATGACTGAACACTATTTAAAACTAAGTTAGAAATACACACACACAAATAGAGTTACATATATGTAATTTAATTACTTGTGCATGTTCATTTTAAATTCTCTCTTATTTTATTTTCATTTTGATTACATGCTATTGTAATAACTTTATTCACTGGATTTGACTTTTTTACATAAAGTCCAGTTTAGTTCTTTTTAGCCTGATTAAAACATTGTAGATTGCTACATTGTATTTTTAGCTGACCTAGTTCTGATCTTGATTCAGACTTGGTTTTGAATTTGTAAACACCGAGTGAAAATGATTGGTCATTACCAAGGTCATATTCAGCCTGCATGTTGGCTCTGTTGTAAACAGATTTTATTTTTAAAATTTCATTAACAGTGTGGTAATCACTGATTCTTAGCTATTCTGGCCTACATGCTAACTGACTTGTAGTGTCCACATGACCTATCACGCATGTCTGAAATAGCGTTCTTAGTTGGGTATTTTTCTCATTCTCAGTGTTTTTCAGTCCGTTGTATTTTTACTCCTTTAGAGCTGAAGGTGTTTTTTTTAATGCCGATGCCAGTTGATTTAAAATTCTTCTATTTTTGGATTTAATAATTTATTCACTCTGGAAAATATAGTGCTCTTCTTCATAAAAATTCTTGGACAAAGACATTTTTTGGAAATTATTTGGAATTCTAATGCCCAAATGTTATTCTTGATTCATAAAATTCAATGTGTCACTGTTGACACATCAGTACAATACTGTATTCATCTGATGTCATTGTCCTTTACACTGAAACTTAATTGGGGTTTGAACTTGGATTCAATTAGAACAGTTGAGTAATAGGACTTATAATTTTATATTCCAGGATTAATTTTTGGATTATGATTCACAAACTATAAGTACTTTTTCATATTTTTTTCATTGTTTTCTAAGGAAATAAATTATTTTCTGAACATTTACAAAACATGTTGGCTTCACTCTTTTCTTTGTTACTTTTGAATGAGCCTTAACACACACACACACTCACACTGATTATTCTTTTTTTTTTTTTTGAAAGAAGTCAAGAATTACGACCCATTCAAAGTATTTCCATTCATAACATCATGCCATTATGTTCACAGTCATACTGTAGACAGACTGTATTTAGTGTATTCTTTCCAGCTGATTTTGTTTCATTTAATCTTCAACTGTGAAGGATGTTTAATGTTCAAGTCAATTTTGTAGTTAACATTCCAGCCCCATTATTCTATGTTTTGGTGTTCCATATTCTATACACTCAGCCACTCTCAAGTGTCATCTACATCTGGTGTCTCATCAACTGTATGATGATAACACTCAAATATACTAAATTGAGCTGAAGTTCAGGCTACCATCCAAGCCACAGAGAGGTGCATTTCCCATATTAAGTCATCAATGACATTTAACAAACTGCATATGAATGATGATGAAACTGAAGCCATCAAAACACAAATACTTTCTCATTTCACACCCTTTACCTCGAAGAATAAGTATCTGCAGTAACAGCAAAAAAATTAGTCAGTTCAAAACCTAGGTTTCACTCATGACAGTATGCTCTCATTACTCCAACATGTCACTATTTTATGTTAAGAGAGGCAGACAGACAGAGAAAGGGAAATATAAATTATTATGTACACTTCTAATCCATAACATTTTGAAATGACCCCCATGATCTCATTACTCAACAATCTTCTACCTTTATCTACTGATCTAAATCTGCATGCTAAAACTGCTATTCTTAAAGGAGACGACACTACTATGTCTTAAACTATTTCATCCCATATGTGATGCCAGTACATCATCTTTTATTATCACATAAATTAATGAGAAAGTATCAATTTCCACAATCTAACCATACATTACTATTTTGATTTGTCACATGATCATATTACTGAAGTCAGTTCTATTTTTAGATGAAGAAACCCCTTTGTACATTGATGTTTGGTCATCTTTAAATGTGATTTTTATCCTTATTAAATTATATGTGGCATTAATTTCCAAATTTTTCAACATTTCAAATCAAACAGAAAATGAAAGCTTTGTTAATTGTTTGTTGTTGTTGGGCTTAACGCCATTTTTCAGCACACGATAGGCTATTCATGGTGGCCAGTATTAATGGTGGAGGAAGAAACCGGGAAATTACCGGAAAGAACCACTGACCCACTCGAAGCTACTGGCAAGCTTTCTCACATATCTACATTAGCCGAATCCTAGACTCGAACACATGCAGACAGAGGTGAGATGGCAGTGATTGGTAACAGACAGCACTTTAGACCACTCAGCCACTCGGGGCCCCTTTAGATGAAGAAACCGCCATGTACATTGATGTTTGGTCATCTTTAAATGTGATTTTTATCCTTATTAAATTATATGTGGCATTAATTTCCAACCTTTTCAACATTTCAAACCAAACAGAAAATGAAAGCTTTGTTAATTGTTTGAAAATTGATGCAAGAGCACCCTTTAAGAATAGTCTTATTTCAAGTGAATATATATATATATATATATATATATATATATATATATATATATATATATATATATATATATATATATATATATATATATATATATATATATATATATATAATTCCTAATTCTTAAGCATGAAATAGTGTTTGTGTAATTTTGTCCATTGCTTTCCTTTTTGTCTCTTTTTAAATATATGTGTTTTCATAATAAAGTCCACAAGTTCAACATTACTCGACACAAGACCATACTTTATTTGTTCTACAGAATGTGCCCATGCAGTTTTTAAAGTTCTACACTGTTTAACCAATTTCTGGTCACTGCAGGTACCATTACCTTGAAAATGAATTCTTGTAGACGGAGGTAGCCTAGGTATGTAGTCACAGGCCAATATCAGTCTCTGTAACTAAAATGGACTTTTAATGTCCCATCTGTCACTGACTATGCTAGTCAAGACTGGGACTGCAAAGCCATCTCCATATCCATCCTCTTTGGATTTGAAGGAATTCCAGTGATTGTATGATTGATGTTTGTCCAAAATTGAGAGTAGGAGTTTGGGCCTTTCTGACTAATGTCATTTCTTAAAAACCTGTGTACATAAATCTGAGTTCTGGACAGGTTTTCCATTTGGAAAATCCTGATATCTGTCATGTTCTTTATTACAATTTTTTTTTAAAAAATGTGACCTTGTTTACAACTTAGAAAAATTCTGGAAATTATATTTTGCCCCTCATCCTGGTTTTCTTATTATTTCTTAATTTTTTTTTATTAAGGTTGTTTTCAACAGAATTATGCATTCCTATTTTGGATTATATCATTGTGATACATCAAGACTACAGGCACATCAGCACATTCAAGATTGGAACTAATGTGGAAAACCACTGGAATTCATTAGGAAGACTCTTTACTTTTGAATTTGTAATAGAACTTTCAGGACTATTTGGGATTTAATTCACAATACTCTTAAGTTCCTTTTGAATTTTCACTTTGTATTCTAGGGAAGTAAATTATTTACTGCATTTTACAAAACTGACTGGTTTTGCTCTTTTCTGTTCCTTTGCTTAAGACCACAGAGTTATAACAGTGAAAATCAAAAGCTGATAAAACCATCCATTCAGAGGGAGGTTATCAAGATGGGCATTGCGGCCATAATAGACATCGGATTTGCATCTTCTTCATTTAAAACATGGTTTGTATAAAAATTTGAGACTGATTATATCATTGTGATACATCAAGACTACAGGCACATCAGCACATTCAAGATTGGAACTAATGTGGAAAACCACTGGAATTCATTAGGAAGACTCTTTACTTTTGAATTTGTAACAGAACATTCAGGACTATTTGGGATTTAATTCACAATACTCTTAAGTTCCTTTTGAATTTTCACTTTGTATTCTAGGGAAGTAAATTATTTACTGCATTTTACAAAACTGGTTTTGCTCTTTTCTGTTCCTTTGCTTAAGACCACAGAGTTATAACAGTGAAAATCAAAAGCTGATAAAACCATCCATTCAGAGGGAGGTTATCAAGATGGGCATTGCGGCCATAATAGACATCGGATTTGCATCTTCTTCATTTAAAACATGGTTTGTATAAAAATTTGAGACTGAACTATAAAGATCTTTTAGTGTCTCATCACCCACTTTTAAGGCCCTATTAAAGCAGTTAATCTTCTCTTTATCCATGTTTTTATTCATTTTTCAACATTCATTTTTTCTTCATTATTACTAGTACATATGATTTTCCTTTTCATACATTTTTTTTCAAAGTTTCATCAAGCACAGCAACTTTAATTTCTTGTTTCAAGTCTTGAAGTATTCAGCAATGCTGATAAAAATGAAAGGCCTTTCTCTCACCACATGAAAATCAGTCAGCAATGTTGGTTTCAGGAAACATATGCTTGAAAAGCCTTGCATTGTTTTTATTAGATTTACAAGAGTTATGGGTCAAAATCATTTGTATTGTCCACAAAGCTTCAGCTTTCAGTACATCATTGTTTCAATCACAGCTAGCAATACAGTGTATGCCACTAGAAGAGGTACTATCGATTACTGGTGGCTGCGATGGAGGTTTAACTAGGGATTACTGGTGGCTGCGATGGAGGTTTAACTAGGGATTACTGGTGGCTGCGATGGAGGTTTAACTAGGGATTACTGGTGGCTGCGATGGAGGTTTAACTAGGGATTACTGGTGGCTGCGATGGAGGTTTAACTAGGGACTACTGGTGGCTGCGATGGAGGTTTAACTAGGGATTACTGGTGGCTGCGATGGAGGTTTAACTAGGGATTACTGGTGGCTGCGATGGAGGTTTAACTAGGGATTACTGGTGGCTGCGATGGAGGTTTAACTAGGGATTACTGGTGGCTGCGATGGAGGTTTATGCACATGAAGTGTCATTTTAACTTACTACTATATCAGTTTCTCTGCCAATTTCAACTTACTCTTTTTGCTACCATTGACTCAGATCCTTTTTTAAAAAAGAACTTCACAAAGGTTTCTTATTCCTAAGATTTTGCAAGTATTTTTGCTTCTTTTTCTTCATCTGAATGCACTTTCACTGATTTTTCCTAAGAACTACACTGTCACAAAAAGATGCAGAATACACTTTGTATCTATCAATCTTTGACCCGCCATTCCCTCTGAACACATACTTTTCTGGCATGATGAAGCAGAATAATTCTCATTCATGCCTCAGCCGTGACAGCCGTTTGGAGTATAAATTGGAAAATCATTCTGTCTTTTCTGTCATTAAAATTATAATTTGTTTTCTCAAGCAATTTCAACGTCACTCTGCTGCCTAGGAAATGTATTCATGATAGCAACTGGATTATGTATAACAGGATATCCAAATAAGTTACATTGGTAATCTTGCAATGTTCATATATTGATTTAGATAACATAGCTGCCAACCCATGTACAAAAATACCAACTGCTTATGACAAAAATAGATTTTCAGGAACAAATACTGACTTTTAAAACTTTAGTGCATATGTAACTATTTACAACATCTACAGCCATCAGTAATGTAGGACAGCACCTTCCTAAATTATTTAATGTCAAAGTTGCAAGTTTTGCACTCTTGCATCTTCTGAATGGGGAATCCTGTTCCATTCGGGTGCTGATACAGAAGGTGCAAGAGTGCAAAACACACTAAGACACAGGCTGTTTACAGGAGCCTTTTCCACACCTTGTTTTTTTCTCTCAATCATTATCGATTCCCATGTACCATCTTTCAATGATGATCTGAATTCAGTCCAATTTTTTTTCCAAGCTGTTTTCATTCTAGCACACAAATAATCCAATGCAATTTTACTGTCTGGGAAACGTGTCAAATAAATCATCAGCAACACTAGTAATTGAAAGAGGAAGGTTCATTTCTAAAAGAAATTTAGTAAACCGAACTTTGATCATATTACATCAAGGTTCCATCTGGTGTTTATAAACATCGTTAAGTTCAGAATGAGTTGCTGATGATGAAGCATCAAGCTGATGTTTATCGGCTTTTTCATACTGTTTTATGTCATGGGCACCTCGATGCCCAGTAGTGTAAAGTTTTCTCCTTTACTAGATGGTTTTACAAATCTAAACAAGTCAGCACAATTGTCATTCCAGTTGTTTTCTTTTCTTTCCTGGAGAAAATTCTGAATCTTCTGATAAGAAATTGATTTTTAAAGATGAGATAAAGTGAGAGTGGCAACTGTTTGTGCAATCCAATATGGCAGTTAAAGACAGGAATGTAACCTTAATTTCAAATGAACTGATCATGGTTTAGAACTCACATGATACATTTGTATAAGAATAGAACTGAGTGCCTGTTCTAAACAGAAAATTGCAAAAGAAATTTTTAGTAACAGATTTTTAACAAGAAAAACATACACCCATATTCAGGTCCAAAATACAGGACAAATGGGACACTTGGCAGCTATGAGACAGGCTAGTTCTATTGCAATTTTTCCTCATTTTTAAAACCACTAAAATATTCTTTTTGTGACAAATGTCTCTAATCATGTGAAATTCAAGGACTTTCAATGGCAGTTTGTTGAAATGCATTAACTTTTCAAAGCAGAGTTGAATTTAAGGACTTTTACATACCCATGACTTTCAATACCTTCTCAATGTTGTGTGAATCATGTAGAACCAACCAGACATCATAAGAAGTCTTTTGGTGAAAACCCCACTTTAAAAATTGATGTTCTGTTCTGAAGTAATAGCAGTAACAAGATTTTCAAGATGACTGCCATGGCAACCATATCTGACATTATATAGTAGCCAATTTAATCTAGTACCAACTAGACATCATAAGATTTTCAGTGAAAATCCCAGGCTCGTATATCTATCCCTTAATGAGTAGTGATAAGATTATCAAGGCAACCACTATGGCAGCCATATTAGACATAAGAATGACACCATTTTTATTTAGGAGCAAACAAACATTATATGAATGCATCTAGTGAAAAACCATTGTCAGTGTTTAGTGTGAGTCTCCATTGATGAGGAGTAGTGAGAATATTTTTAAGATGGCTGCCATGGCATCCATATTGGATGTTAGATCAGCACAATTTTCATCTAGGACCAAGTGGGCAGCATATTTTAGTAAAAACCCATGTTGATATGACCATCCATTAATTGGGGGTAGCAATATTGTCAAGATGGCTGCTGTGGTGACCATGCTGGACATCTAATCATCACCATCCCATAAGGTCTTCTGGTCAATAACCAGCAGACCAGGTAAAAAGACCTTTTCTTCTAAAACATCCAAGCAAAAACATCTTTTCACACTATTTATGCAGAAGGTCATGGTTTCGAGCCTTAACAGAGTCAAATCAAAGACTTATAAAAATGGTACAAGGTCATGGGTTCCAGCCTTAGCAGAGTCGTATCAAAGACTTATAAAAATGGGACAAGCAACTGCCTAACTAGGTGCTGAGCATTAAGAGGTCAGTGCTATGACTGGTTGGCTTGATGTCAGGATAATGTGACCAGGTGGAACATGATGCTACATGTCTGCTGGATGATGCCACAGTGCTAGACATCATTTTAAACTGCCATAATGCAGGCATTGTAGTGATATGACTAAAAAAATTTTAAAGCTACATTAAAAATTATAAACACACACACATGCACACATACACTAATTGGGTGCAACAACATCCCAGGTCTCTCTCACTCACCCCCAAACTAAAGTCGGGCCTTAATCTACCCAAGGTGATAGTTCCATGAGCAGTGATCTGGGTTATTTACTGTTTATACTGGTTACTGCCATCTATGATGGTGTGAAGGAAGGTCTCTTTCTTGCCATCTCACAAAATTAACAAACATTGTGTTTTTCTAAACATTACGAGGGGGGGGCACACAATTTTCCTTTTTTTGCATGTCGCATTGTGTTCTAGCAGATATGCAAACATCTAAATAATAACAGTTCTTTGTGATTTAAAAAAAAAAGAAAACAAAATTTTATTTGTTTAATTAAACTTACCTTATTTTCATCTTTACCAAGGAAGTGCTCCATCAATGCTAAAATTTTATTATCTGAGGTGAAGGACTTGATAACATCAGGCTGCAATGATTCAAGGTTAGGAATTTATGCCATATATTTACAACAATGGATTCTGTTAAATTTGTCAAAGTTCTATTAATTGATAACAATAAAAATTGCAGACAGTGGTATGCCAGCACAACAGTAAGTCTGGGTCTACTTTTTAGTCACACCATACAGTTATATACAGCACAACTTCTTGCATATACTACTTGAAATTAAGTTGTTGGTAATGTACATCTAGTCCTAGTGGCCATAGTTAAGTTTATGTGGTCTACTCAGGGAATCACATATGTTTAAATTGAAAACAACAATGCACCTTTCACAATGAGATTTTAAGTTGCTGAACATAACTGTAAATCTGATATATGTTTCCCCAACTTCTGAGTCTGAAAATATATTATTTATTAATATTCCTTTTTATTCATGTTTTATTCTGGTTATAACATGATGATATAATGATATACACAAAATTAATTCAGTTTATAACACTGCCATTCATTTTTTATTCACAGAACAAAAGAAATATCAATGCTGAAATTTAAATATAAGATGAAACAAACTTTTAAATATCCATTTAAAAAAAACCCAACAATTTATAAAAGCTTGCTCACCAGTAAATAGTACATAGTTACCATACTCTGTCCACATACATTTTTGCAAACTTTTCAGATACCACTGTTTTCAATTGTGATTTGATGAAAACTGACACTTACAAAGTTTGTTCTATACAAAAAGCACCTGCTGAATGTACCTAATGATGATGCTCCAAGTATAGTAAAAGTCACACAGAACATGTAAGTACATTTACTGATATAATTTAAAAACTATTTTAAAATGTAATGTTAAAATAGTTCAAACAAAGTTTACTCAATCATGATTTTGGAGTAAAATGTACATTTACTGTCATAAAATAATTTCCAGATGAAAATTATTGATCGCTATGGATTTTTACAAGGGCAGTTCAGGTCAAGAAAGTTGATAAAGGATTAAAATATTACCAGTGCAGGGGGAATAAAGGTAAGATCGTGTGAACAAGAACTCAGGCACATTTTAATTCATCTCCTGTAAGGAAGTTCAGCTGTGAATGGGATAGAGGAGTAACGTACAAGTTTTATTCTTAATTTGTACAAATGACATTTCTTCAAAATGATAATTTAGCATCATGTAAAATAGCTATATAAATCTGAATTGAAAGATATATTTCTACTGTCTGTATGGGAAAAATAGGTATTACGTACAAACTGAAAAAAAAGATATAACATACAAAAGATATATATGAAGTTACATAATTGCCTCCAATTTATTGGTGTACCATTTTATTTCTCCTGGATTTTCTTTCTCCAGGGATTGTTTATAAATGACATTATCACATCTGTGTTTATGTTTGTAGTACAACTTTTTCCCAACCACAGGCACATTTAGCATCATGTAAAGTAGCTATATAAATCTGAATTGAAAGCAATATTTCTACTGTCTGTTATGAAAAAACATTAATATGCATGAAAATTCCCCGACATTATAGAGCGTGACAAAAACCAGTTTAATCGGATTACCCCATATGCCTGACAGTGCTTAAACAGGACTAAAGTAGCCATTAGGCAATTTTTACTGGATTTATACAATAATCTTCAATGGAATTTTGAAGGGCAAGGTGCTAAATACAGTGAATAAATCCCATTTAAAGGTATGTATAATCAAATTCTCCAAGATTACACCTATAGCTGCAAGAAGTGACTAATGCATACATGACCTATGTGAGTTGTACTATAATCAACTTTCTAAAGAGTGCTGTTTATATATAAAAAAATTGACTTTGTATCTGAAGGACTTTAACCTTTGTTTTGTATGCATTTTTGTGGGACCTAAACTTACTTGGTACTATATAGCCAGGATTGTGCTGATATGCTGTTACAACTATACATACAAATGTAACATTTTAGAAAATTGCTCTATCTTAACAGAAGATAAGCTTTGATTTCTAATGAGATAACCATCATGCACATTTCTACATTTGTTTTGAGAATATCAAGAATTACATGTCTAACTTGTTTAAAAGTTCTCTATGAAGGCATTAGTTAGGCATGGTTGACTCTCAAAATTAGAAACCAATAGATCTCTGACACATCAAACTTTGTTCAAAGTGTGTGGTCTTAAACAAAGCTATATCAGCAATTCCATCATTTTCTTATTAGATTTACTATGACCATGACCTTTGAACCAAAAAAATCTATGTTACCCTAGATGCAAGCCAGCCACATAATTTGGTCAAG
Source organism: Potamilus streckersoni (assembly GCA_016746295.1). Classification (NCBI taxonomy): domain Eukaryota; kingdom Metazoa; phylum Mollusca; class Bivalvia; order Unionida; family Unionidae; genus Potamilus; species Potamilus streckersoni. The sequence goes on from JAEAOA010001395.1 coordinate 1,396,037, forward strand.
GAACTTAAACGAGTACAAATATTATTCTGCAAAACTTGTTTATCCTTGAACCACAATGACAAAAGACTTCATAATGTTCTTTATCTTTAACTGGTCATGGACTTTGATCAGAGTGGTCCATTAATAAGCATTATCTCAGCTATTACTATTTGTACAGAAGACTATTATATAATGTCAATTAAATAGCTAAGGCATAAAAAAGGGCAGCAGATAACAAAAGAATGATAATCACAGATCATTTATTCTCACTAAAATAACAAAGGTGTAAGGTAACAAAAGTGTGTTAATTACACATCAATCATAATTGGCAATTAGGGTCGAAAGTTTAACCAAATAATTTAGAAATGACTTTTCACTTTCATTTTTACCTCAACTGAATACAGCTTTAAGTAAATCTCCCTTGTGTTCCAATAAGTCATCTTCATTTTCATATCAATATACTGACATGATCTTGTCATAATACACATCAAGAGCTTTGACAAAAATATATCATGAAATAAACATGATGTCTATAATCTGTATACTATAAATTGTGCACATGGTTATGTTTCCATTGGCTGTGTTTGTTTTAGTAACAACAATAATGATAATGATGTTTCCCTTGCAACAGCACACACTGCACTCTGCCTATTTGGGTCTGGTAGCCAGAATGTTAATTTCTTGGATTATGTTATTTCTGATAGTGAGAATGTTTCATGTACAATACCAACTATTGAAAATAGTGTTTGTGAAATTTGTGATTGTCAGGGTGACCAAAAGTTTTTACTATTGCCAGTGATGAGGACTGTGATGATATTGTACCAGTTTTCTTTTACCCACAGCCAGCAGGGTTCTAGATTGTGTAGTATACATCAGCCTGTACCTACAAACTTAGATCCACACCTGATATTTTTATGTGCATTTGATTGTCACTAAGAAGTAATAAAAAAAAATAATCTAAAATGAATACTGACAATTTTTTTCTGGCCAGCATATGCTAACACTTTCAAAGGATGATAAAACTTTGAAATACTAAGTATGCAGTTCACAGTGTTTAAATACTGTATGTTCATGTTTCTTCAGCATACCTTCAGCATAAAATTAAAAATAATAATGTAATTTTTGCTGAAAATAATGTAAAAGACTTACCTTGAGAGTCCTGGGAGTGACAATGTAATACAGGAAATGACTGACAGTCCTGAGGGTGACTACTGCAAATGACTTACCTTGACAGTACTGGGGGTGACAATGTAATACTCTAAATGACTTACCTTGACAGTCCTGGGGGTGAAATGTTCTGCTGTCAGAGACATTGCAAGCATACTTCGGTATCCCTGTTATACAAATATGCTTAGTAAATTCACTATCAAGAAACACAATGTGATACGGAAAGACTTTTAAAATATGGAGAGTGGCTAGCAACATTTCACAAAAACAGCACTTTAACACAAAAATGAATGTCATAAATCAACTAATAAATTTGGCTCATATAGCCTGTACTGTGCTGACATGCCATTAAACTCCATACATACATGTTGGATTCAAATATCAATATCTACAGCAGTAAATCTGACAATATTTTATCAGAAACACTGAACCGTTACATTATGCTGGCTAAATTACAACGAAATAATAAATTAAAGAACAAGATATTTAACACTTTTACAACAAAATGTTTGAAGATGATTTTAGAAAAAATATAAGTTTAAAATTTCCTATTTTGACAATAATGAAAGTTTTTATTTCAAAAATACTAATTTTGTCAGCTTCAATAAAACTGTTCAGCCATAAAACTACCATTTACACCTAATATTCACTGTATACAGGACTGTCATCACATCAGCTAATTACCAATGCTCATAAACAAATGCTATGAAATTGAAAAGGATGCAAGTAATAAAAGCAATTTTCATGCAAACCTTTGGATCCTCCATGTAAGAAAGGTGTCCTGCCCTCTGTTTGACATAAAGAGTTCCATTGTGATGGAGAAGTAGCCTGCAAAAAATATAAAATGGGCAATAAATAAAGAACAGTCTGGAGTTATTAAATTTAACTTTAAATCGTCTTCAACAATAACCAAAGAACAAGATCTTGCAGTATCCCAGCAACAAAATCTGCAAGTGAAGTACCTTATTACAATGTTTCCTCTTTATAAAGTGAATTACCTTATTACAATGTTTTCTCTTTATAATGATATTATCAGAAGGCATCAAAATGATTTCCATTATCAGCCAGAAAGCTTTACAGTGAAGGATGTTAAAATGAGGCTATGTCCTGATACCAGATACAAACACAAAAAAGTATGTAGTGATGTGAAATTGCATTATAATTAGTTTTCACGATCCATGAACTAAAAATAAGAACAATATATTATGTAGAAATGATAAAATACACTTTAACTAATTTAATAGGATCCATGAGTATCCCTACATAATAAGTGTGACAGTGATATAATGAGGGGATTTATAGTGATGTACAATAGCACATGTTTAGAGAAAAATATTACAATCTGTGATGTGCTCACTATGGAAAAATATGTGTACTATCACTTTGATAAAGCCTAACTTCCCTGCTAATGAATCTGTTCTATGTCCATATACAAATAAGGTGTGGGAAAAGGAAAGTAGAATTAGAGTGTTCAATAGAAAGGATAGGAGGGAATACAAGGAACGAAAGAAATTATTTTTCAATTTATGTCATACTAATGATTATAATTTAATTTATTAGTACAATCTCTAGGGGCGGAATTTTGAAGTAGTCAACAAACCTTGCCCTAAAATACATATAATTATTGCACATAAAGAAAAAGGTATAATCACCAGAATTTTCCCTTCCAGATCTTGTTTTAATTTAGCATTATTCTCTAACTCTTTTCTACATGTATTTCTTTAATGATTGCACTGTCTTAATTTTTCTTTAAAATGCATTAATATTTCATTTAGTTTAAAACTATGCTGATCTGCAACTTATCTTAGAAGAAATTTGGTTTTCGGTTTCTTTTGGTGCTTTATGGCACAGCAACACAAGTAGGTTATTTAGTGGTTAGGTAACTGGAGTAAAATGCCTTGCCCAAGGACACATCTTGGTAACTTACCCAGGCTAGTCCGATTTTAGACTTAAACCAATACCCTTTTGGTTGCAAACCTGGCACACTAACCACTGAACCCACAATGGCTTTCAAAGAAATTTGGTCCCCTTCATCATTAAAGTATAAGCTCTATATACATGTTACACTATTAAACTGTATTGATTAACATTACATGATGATAGGAAAAGCTTACAAAATGTTAATACACTGATTTGTGGTTATAAATAAATCATAGTCCTCAATTATTACTTGGCTTGGGCCGTTCTGGACACATCTAGCACCAAAACTGCAACAACTTGCTTACATGTATACTTCCACTTCGGAAAACAAAATTTCAACTTACCTAAGTGTGTTCCAGTTCTTATCAACATGAAAGATAATTGGCCAGTATCTAGGTCCAAGGATCTTGATCTAGAAAAGAGAAAGTATACTGTTTTATCTCTCATCCAATTTAGACAAAATCTACATTCCAAAGGTACAGAAATTTGCTGGTCACAAAAGTAACTGCTCATTTTTACTGGCACTTAAAGGCAAAATTTAAAAAATGCCTTATACAATGCATATGCCTCTGCAAAATTTACTCATAAAGTCAAGCACACATTACTGCACCTCCAAAGTTTTTTTCATACTATTGGTTAAGACAGGTCATGTTGAATCCACATAACTCCTGCATCCTTCTGCAGTGGTCTATATCCAGTGTGTGTCCAATATATTAAAATGAGTTGTCTCCCTTCCATTCTTTACCATGGTAACCAACTGCACCAGTGATCTTACAGGAACATAAAATGCAGACAAAAGGACAAACTCAGATAATACTATCAAATGGAAAAATAACACTGGCAATGCCTTGCAAGCCATAGAGAAACAAAATGATGGTTTTGAAATGTTCATTATTTATGTTATTATTTCAGTCATATGCACAGAAATTTCAGTGATATAAATTGATTATATAAATTGTGAGTTAATGTACAGGAGACTTATAGGGTCAGGGTCAAATTTCTATTGGACTTGCACAACACAAATGCCTCATCTAATAAGAACTGCATACTGACCACTTCTCATAGTCGCTAACAATATAAGTGCTATTATTTGCCTCTTATCATCAAAATAAATTCACGAAAGATGAAAGTTATAATAATCACTGAAATTAGCTGGTAACATAAATGCCATAACTGTCAAGTCTCACAATGGGAGAAAATAAATCCTGATTTTTTTTGGTTCCTCCCATGCCTATCTCATGATCTAATATCTCCTGATTTTTAGTGAGAAATCCTGATTATTATCTATGTCTGCTGATTTTCATTTCATCTACAATTATTTCTACATAAATAGATATACTGTATGCAATTCACTAAGCTATGTTCTATTAAAATTAATTAATAAAATTAATATTGAAAATTTTTGTGAGGAAATAATTATCACAAAACAAATAATGTTTACTTCAGTACATATAATGTTAATTTTTAATATTATTCACATAGTTTCATGAATTTTTTTTTTATCCCCGCAACAATACTAAAATCAGAAAATAAACCACAACAAAATCAGACCACAGAAATAAAATTTTCAGAAATTAGTTTCAATCCCAAGAATGATCACTGAATGCTGTAGCATCTCCATTCCCACGAAAGAAACTTACAAAATACTTGACATTACTGTATCATATAAATTTAAACAAACATTAATTACCATCATTAACTTAAAAGAAGAAATGATAAAAAAATACCACACTGAAAATGTGCCCTAAAAACAATTCAGAATACTGGTAAACATGTTATTAGGCAAACAATGTTAAATGCCTAACAAGTCAACAATAAACATGGTGGGATATAAAATGTGGGAAAAATAGTGGCCACATGTATGGGTACTTGAGACTGCATTAGTTTCAACAAAATAGAGCTTTGTTTTTTTGCCAAACAATTGCTGGTGCTTACATAACATAATGTAGAACATGGTTTCTTTGAATTATGTCAAAGGGCCAGTCCTTTTCACAAGACAATGGCAATGATAAAAATTAACTGTTAATTAGTCACACTGTTAATTAGTCATACTGGTTATTTTCCTTGATTTCTGAAGACTAACCTTCAAGGTACTGTACATTTTGGCTACAACTATAAAAAGAGGGTACATCCCGGGAAAATAATGCATGTCATGGGGAGAAACATTGTGTCCTTTGAGAACTCCATGCATACTGGACCCAAAAGATTGGTCAATATTTAGTGAAAATAATTTAATAAAAATAACACACAAAAAATCCCAATTTTAGGTCCCGATTTTCCTATTTGTTTTATTCAATCTCCCAACTTGATTTTTGAATGGTTGACAGGTATATTCAGGTATCACAATACTCAATAAGTACAATAAGTACCTTTTATATTTCCTTCACTATATTAAATTAGTACATTGTATATTCACTATACTAAATAAGTACCTTTTATATTTCCTTCACTATATTAAATTAGTACATTGTACATTCACTATACTAAATAAGTACCTTTTATATTTCCTTCACTATATTAAATTAGTACATTGTATATTCACTATACTAAAAAAGTACCTTTTATATTTCCTTCACTATATTAAATAAGTATGTTGTATATTCACTATACTAAAAAAGTACCTTTTATATTTCCTTCACTATATTAAATTAGTACATTGTATATTCACTATACTAAATAAGTACCTTTTATATTCACTTCACTACACTAAATAAGTATGTTGTATATTCACTATACTAAAAAAGTACCTTTTATATTTCTTTCACTATATTAAATTAGTACATTGTACATTCACTATACTAAATAAGTACCTTTTATATTCACTTCACTACACTAAATAAGTATGTTGTATATTCACTATACTAAAAAAGTACCTTTTATATTTCCTTCACTATACTAAACAATTAGTACCTTTTTTATTTTCTTCACTATACTAAATAAGAACATTGTACATTCACTATACTAAATAAGTATCTTTTATATTTCCTTCACTATACTAAATAAGTACTGTATATATGTCCTTTACTAAACTAAATAAAATATATTCACTATACTAAATAAGTACCTTACATATTTCCTTAACTAGATCCAGTGCACAAGCTACAAGTTCTGACAAAATCTAGTGCATTAGCTAAATGTTTTGATGAAATCTAGTGCACAAGCTACAAGTTCTGATGATATTCTATGCATTAGCTACACATTCTGATGAAACCTAGTATATTATCTATAAGTTCTGATGAAATCCAGTGCATTAGCTATAAGTTCTATTGAAATCAAGTTCTACAAGTTCTTATGAAATCAAGTGTATTAGCTACAAAGTTCTGATGAAATCCAATGCATTAGCTACAAGTTCTGATGAAATCTAGTGCATTAACTACTAGTTCTGATAAAATCGAGTGCATTAGCTACAAGTTCTAATGAAATCCAGTACATTAGCTACAAGTTCAGATAAAATCTAGTACATTAGCTACAAGTTCTGATGAAAACTAGTGCACTAGCTACAAGTTCTGATGAAATATAGTGCTCTAGCTACAAGTTCTGATGCACAAAGATTGTTATTTATGCTAGGCACTAACTTGGACATATCATTTACACAAGATATAATGAAGTCATCATAGGTTATGCCTGGTTGCAAACTTGCACACAAGATATAATGAAGTCAGCATATGTTATGCCTGGTTGCAAACTTGCACACAAGATATAATGAAGTCAGCATAGGTTATGCCTGGTTGCAAACTTGCACACAAGATATAATGAAGTCAGCATAGGTTATGCCTGGTTTCAAACTTGTACACAACATATAATTTAGTCAACATAGGTTATGCCTGGTTTCAAACTTGCACACAAGATATAATGAAGTCAGCATAGGTTATGCCTGGTTGCAAACTTGCACACAAGATATAATGAAGTCAGCATAGGATATGCCTGGTTTCAAACTTGTACACAACATATAATTTAGTCAGCATAGGTTATGCCTGGTTTCAAACTTGTACACAAGATATAACTTAGTCAGCATAGGTTATGCCACACTTTCTAGAAACAGCTGCTTCTGAATGAAATGACAAGATTTTTGTGCAAGTTACTTTTCCAGAACTTAGTCATTAACACCAGAATGCTTTGCCATTGAGAACAAATGCCAACAAACTGAACTCAATAAACATGTTATTTTCTGTTTAGTTTTCCCTGCTGCTTTCTGCTAAATGTAAGTAACAACACTCAGGAAAAAAAATATTAATGATTTTATTAGACTACAACAGACTGCAACAACAGCTCAATTAGTCTAGTGATACCGCTTAGGGCTGTTTCAAAAAACAAAGTGGTGTCAAAGGCATTTTAAAAAGTACCTCACCATACATTAAATTTTAATTGGACTGGTCAATAATTAAAAAAAGTGACATTTAAGCTCCCTACCCCACAAAAAAAACTTCCAAACTTTGCAACTGAAACAGCCCTAACTATGAATATAAAAAACATTGTCAAAATCTGTAACTCACGACAGTTGTACATAAAGCTGATATATACCATAGTATTGTTAAAGAAAAGGTCCAGTTATCTCAAAATATTTCACACAAGGCTCTTGCAACTCAAAACAAGCATCTTAAAAATTTAGTCTAGAATACTACAGATATGGGTTTCAAAAATACATATACAAGTAAAGATAGTGTCCTTACCTCCTCAATCAGATCCAGATCTGGGAGGATACAGGGTGCTGAAGTTTCATAAGAGACATTCTTATAATCTTTTGTATCCTGAAAGCAACCAAGTAAAACATTTTATATGAGAATAAAGAGCAAAAGAGCTGTTCCATTAAAACAAATACACCGGGGGGGGGCACTTTAAAAATCAACCAAAACACAACAGCAACAATTTTAAAAAATTATGATCCACAGTCAGATATTTTTTAACAAAAGAACACTGCCCCCTACAGAAGTATATTTATTTTTACCTAATTTCTGGCTATGGGTTAGTGGGTGGTAGAAGTGATTTAAATATTGGGTTGGGGACAGACACGATTTAAATGTCAGCTGGCTGGAGGTAATCTACTGAATTCTTAAAGATCGTATAATCTACTGCATATTTTTATTTGTATTCATTCATTATAATCAATCTTTTGTCCTTTTGTTTGTCAGTCTGATACTGTGAAATCACAAATTTTCTTGGTGGCTTATTATTTGTAGATGTCATTGATCAGTCCCTTAACTACTAATTTAATGTCCATGAATATAGATTTCACATTAGGGATTTCTATTCTAATACAGAAATCATGAATTTGTATCCTTACTAAACTGTATTTACTAAAGTGATCACTATATTTTGATATTTTCTTTGTTCGCAGGCATGCTGCTTTTGATTAGAATAATAGTTAAATCTTGTATTGCTTTAAATGTGTGGTCAGATGCTATGATTCCCTTATTATTTTTTTCAATAAATGTTTTGGTAAACTTATAATATATCATTTGCCAGAAAAAAATCATTAATGCCTGTGAAAGTGATGTCGCATTATTTCTGCCTACTTTTACACTATATCAAATCTTATATGAAATCATCCATAATGGATGTCCGCAAAGATGGGGGAAAGGTGGTGTTCAAATGTGGACTAGAAAGGGAGGGGGTTTAAAGGACCTTGTGGACGTCTGCATGCTAGTATTTTTTGTTTTGATATTCTGTGTTGATCAGCTGCTTTATGCCTACTGCATGTATTCCAGTATGTTTAGCAGATGTCCTTTATGGGTTATAATAAAGTATAAATTATTTGTTAATTTAAATTTGTATGATTTATGCCACAGAATATATATATATATATCAATGGGTTGGCATTAATACATAGGTCTAGCCTTAAGTGCCTGAGGTTGATTACATGGCCCATATATCAGCCCTGCTAGATGGGGATGTCCGCAGCCAGGGAGGGTGGGGGTCAAGCCAAATGTGAACAAAAGTGGAGAAGGGGAGTGGTGTAGGAAATCAGGTATTATCTGCAGACATCCTTTATGGATAACCACTAAAAACATATAAAAAAAAGAGGACAATGGAAGGGGGTGTAGAAAAACCGATATCATCTGCAGACATCCTTTATGGATAACCACTAAGAACATATATTTCAGTTGCCGACGTCTTATTTTTATGCCTTGTTGCAAGACAAATATCAAGTTTTTATAAAAAAAAAGAAAAATAGCATGACAAACATTTTTATATCATAAATTATATTTTAAAAAGTGGATGAAAGTCAAGGAATCATTTTTTCTAAGAGTATTCATAAAATCGGTGTCGTTGCTGTTAACTGTATTGTGAACAGCAGCATCATCATCATCACTGATGGTCTAGCAGTAACATTCTGCACTTTTAATCCAGTTGTCACAGGTTCTATCTCTAACTTCTAGTCTTTCATACATATGGTTTGAGGGGCTTTCATGGCATAGTATAAGATGCTTGTCTTGTGATACAGATCTGAGGGGCTTCCAAGGCAGAGTGGTACAAGATGCAGTGTAAATGAAAATGTTGCTAGTTACTTGTGGAAGGTCAGTTCTACATAAGTGGTGTTTGGTGTCTCAAAAGTACTTGGATTTTCTTTAGCAGTAAAATTGAATGCCATAAATAAAATCTCTACATCTGAAAATGGTGTAAAGGCCATAATGATCTATTGAAACCTGAGATCTCTTGTCTAAATGACTTTGGCTGTTGAGATAAACATCAAATCAACAGAGGTCCAAGTGCATTAACATACTTGCTTTTACGGATCACTTGCACATCTCACAGATCATTTTTGCCACAGCTGTACGAGTTTATAAACTTTAACTCTAGTAAATTTTTTAGACCTTTGAATATTGTCAATTATGTCTTTCTGGCAGATACCTAAAAGTCATCATCAGTTGGTACGAATGAATTTTTCATGGTAAACATACGAGATGGAGATGTCTTGAGCAATCCTGCATCACATGCTGCCAAAAAGTTTACATTTTAGCTCACCTATAGTTTCTCTAGCAATGTCCATTGTTCCAACCAGAACTGTTATAACTTATTCAAGCTATATTCACTGATATCTTGAGATATGCAACTGTAATAAATATTTGTAACACAAGTATGATAATGCATCAGTGATGCATTTGAACTGAGCCACAACCAGAATCAACAAACCAAGAAATTTAATTATTCACATCTCTCAGGCAGTGTAGTACAGTGTATAATCATAATCTGCCAAAACATTTTTTAATCTTAAAATTTACAGATTTTTTTCCAATCATGTGATGTGATTATGATTTTTAACATAGCTTTAACAATTTTTCAGTCATTTCGCTATGATGTCTGCTGTGTGAGTTTATAGTGATCTCTAGCACTGGGGCATCATGCCGCAGACATGTGGCATGATGTCCCACCCAGTCACATTATCCTGACACCAGGCCGACAGGTCCTAACACTAACCTCTTAATGCTGAGCGTCAAGTGAGGCAGCTGTTAGTACCATTTTTGTAAGTCTTTGGTATGACTTGACCGGGGATGGAACCCATGAACACCCGCATCTGAGGCGGATGCTCTAACCACTAGGCCACCAAGCAGTTCTAATCATAATCTACCAAAAGATTTGTCAATCTTTAAATTTGCCAGATTTTTTTCCAATCATACTGATTCAATGGACAGGACATAATCACCAGAATGGACAGAAATAGAATGACAGATATAACCAGAAAGCTAAAATCGATTTGAGTAGCTAAATTCATGTGGTTTATGTAACTATATACCCTTTATTGTCTTCCCTTTGTTGTAATTTCTTTCTGAAGCTGAGAAAATAATGTTGCACACATCAAAAATGACACACTTCTACTCATTACTGTTGTTATTATACTTCTCCATTCCAGCCTGTTCTTATGATCTTGTTGCCCCCACATACTGTTTGTATCTAAATTTGTCACTTTTCCTACTACTATACTGTTTGTGAATATGCATATCAATGTGAAATGCCATGGGGGAGACTAAATCCAAGATAGAAAACCTCTACAGTTCAAACGTATTCAGCTTGGATTCCATGTTTCTGCACAAAGCTCAAAGTTCAAGTCTTGCTGTACTAATTCAGTTCCTATTATAAACCTGAACAAACATCATGATATTAAAATTCAGTAACTTAAAATTTGAGTTCTCATGATCACAATTGTATAAGTATAGACACATCTATAAAGACAGCTGTCTAATTATAAAATTGATTCATAGTCAGTGAATAGGCTCTAAAATTGATGTTTATTTTGGAGCCATGTTCCTCCATCACATTCAAGATTTGAATAGACCAAAGGTGAAATTTATTTAATTTAATTTAATGTGAGACTTTAATGCCAGAACTCATAGATTCAGTGATTTATGGGTTAAAAGATAAATGTCTCCCCAAACAACTCAATTTGGTGTAGATTATATTGCTTTTTAATGATAATGAGAATTATTGACATGTAAAAATTGCAAAAGAAACAAACAACATAGATCAGGAAATTGATACCACTTGGGAAAAACTGATAGGAACATGCAGAAATAATGATAGTAATATTTAAATGGAATGTGTGGTTACAATAGGAGTGCTGGTTCTACAACTATTCTGTTGTTTCTAACAACACTGTACTATGGCAACAATTTTTGCACACAAGAAATTGACCCACTTTATACTTTAGTCTCTTGCTAATTAATAGTTTTAGATTTTACAACAAAACCATGCACATTTTACTTTTATCACACCTTTAATACATGATCACAAATATTTAGATTGTAAGAAAATAGAAGTTACAATTTTATTAAAAGTATTGGTACCAGTAAAACTAAAGATGGTAAAAAAGAATCAGGATGAAAGAGATTAGTAGTGTAGTAAAGAATCCATTTATCAAAATGGCATCAAGTATTTTTTCATCAATTTCATCATTAGTTAATGACACTGCTTCAGAATGTTATGTACTAGATAATAGTAATCCAATTCGTAATACAAATACCAAATGATGGCTTGGAATTGAAAAAAAGGTCTGAAGAAAATATCAACATCCTGAAAATATACATAGGAATAAACACTCAAACAAACAGGCCAAATTTTATCCATCTTGCTTTGAGTTTACACAGTTCAGTCAGTTTCTTATGCTTAATGTCATTTAATTTTTGCACATAGAGAGCATGTACTTCATTTGGTAATATATCTGCATAATGTGAAAGTTAGTCTCATTATTCATTTGTTGCCATAGTGGTTATGCCAACTATAGATCTACACACACTTAATTATGTTGTATGGGGATTCTCAGATGTTCCCCATGAGCATTAAAATGTTGATTGTTTCTGAATATAATCATTCTCCTGTTTATGAATATTATTCTGTACTGAGAACTTCATTTAACTGTCTGCTGTCTGAAGTGCATATACCTAACTAGCCTGAACAAATTACTGTTCTTTATGGTTGTGCAATTTTCAATGTCACACAGGTAAGGCCCCATTACCATGGGTATTCTCTTCAATATCTCTGTTCCAAAAAGATTAGCTTTCACTAACATGAACTCTGCCAAAGATTCACTTCCATAAATCAGTGCTTTTCAGCCTCTTATGCTAGTTTTTTTCTCTTCTATAATGCTGTATTAGGTTTTAAGTCCAACAATCCCACAGTCTGCTTGTTCCGAGTATCTTTAATAAATATAACTGGCAGTCTGTGCATCTAATTTTTACATCAGACTCGCGCTCAACATCAGTTTTGTGCTCAAAATCACAAACTGGTGTTTCCAGTGACATTTTCTCAATGTCCAACAGACTGATATACATGAAATTCATTGTCATCATAGCTATCACCAGCCAGTATTTGCCAACTGAAAACATCGTCTGACGACAAACTCTGTTGTGATTCAGCCATTTTAGTTTCTACTGTAGCCCTTATTTGAAACATGCATTTGTAAAACTAACATTATGAAAGTAAGCTTATAACTTCCATAAATGCTTGTTCCAGAGCCAATGAACCAATCAAATTTAGTTTAACAGCCAATTATGTTGAACCAAAGTATCCAGCTAATTTAGCCTTTCTGAATTTTTATTGCATCAAGTGCTGCTACACTGCTACTGGCAGTGCGAATTACCTTGCAAAATGCACTTTTAAATTTAAAAGTTGAATAAAAATTCCATACTGCGCGAAGCATGTTTTATATTCGCAACATTGACCGAATTTACAGAACACGTATTACTGCTTTAAAAGTACACGAATTCATACAAATTATGTGCACTTGCATGTACTGGCATCACTTTCTGAACCACCTTTTTATTCAGGTCAGACCATTAGGAGGGGTTATATGTGATTTTAAATATATATTAATTATTTTTTTTCTGACAACCCCACCAGCGATTTCTCGTTTTGTTAACACAACTCACAAAACAGAAGAGATTTTCCTAATCAACCTTCCACTGTCAGAATCAAAATAGTTCCAAACACAACCTCCTACAGAAGTTTTTTTGAAGTGACATCCTTGGGGAAAATATGTTTTACTAGAAGAGCCCTAATGAGTTTTTACTTTTACTTGTGGGTTGCAAACTTTTGTGAAAGTGACAGGAAAAACCATTAATACAAAACATACCCAAAAATACAAGCTAATCTGTGAAGACAAGAACCTAACCCATCCCTTCTTTATCAAAAGGAAATCCACGAAAATTCAATGCTTTAACTGGCAATTCATCATTGAGATCGCCCATCTTCACAATTCAATACTAATGAATCACAATTCATCACTGATGAAATTTACAAATTATTCACTGAAATTGACCATGTCTTTCTCTGAACAGCCAAATCACATGGTCAAACCTGTTTTTAAGGATGAATATGTCATCTTAACACAGTCATAATGGACAGTTAGTATTTTACACAGGTTACTAGAAATAGCTTCAAAGAAACCAAGATTAGTTTATAACAAGCAAACCATCAGTAGTGAAGAAAGTGGTTGTGAATTCAAATGAATTTATATATATATATATATACATGTAAAGCAGAATCTTAACTCCTACATTTCTTTACACATAAAGGCTTCAAGGAATAATATTTCCAGCATTTTATCTTGTCATTTATCATTGAATGCATGAGCTCAAGAAAGGACTTTAAAAACCTTATATCTGATTTCTAGTGGCACATAACAAGCATAACCAGTGTCAACATCACGTGGCAGCATGATTCTGGACTCGGCAGCCAGCACATAAAGGTGACGGAAGGCTTGCAGATGATACCTGGAGTGAAAAGAATATTCTGTTTTGGTACATGGTACAGCTGGAAAATTGCATCACAAATATATACACATTTTCAAAAAAAAATTTGAGGAATTTGCATTGAACTTTATCTTAGAATATTCTTTTCCCCTTCATAGCAGAAAACACAAATTTCTTTCTTGTTACCAGAATCCAAGTACATGCAACTAATGAAGAACATTACATACTTAATTTTACATATAAATTATGCCTGTTATTTTACATTAAACGTTACTTATTTATAATCTATCCAGAAAACAAATTATTGTTATAATCAATTCAAGCATTTAAGTGACTTGAAATGCTAACAAGTCAAAATTTGTGTTCAATTCCTTTATCAGCTTATAATTCATATATATTTGCCCAAATCATTAAATATGGCAACTCTTGCTTTAAAGTTTTTTAAAGGCAGAACTTTTACTCTTTAAGCTACAAGATTTGGTGAAATAAATTATCCCATACTTTTCATGGTCTCACCTGTTATCATTGCTGTGGATTGGAAATTTGGGGAAGAATGCACACAGTAACACACCAATTGCTTCTGGCTTTGTACTCAATGTGTACCTGCAAAGATAATCACACCTTGAATTGTACAATTTTCATTGCACCTTTGACTAAAGCCTATTTAATAGGATGTTTATAATATGATGTTGCATGGAGAGTAATCTAATCTGTATTCTGCATTAAATCTCTTAACAAAAGCATTTTATGTCTCCTGTAAAATTATGTATAGGTTCTGTTTTGTTCTTGTTGGTGGTTTTTTCTAATGACACTATAAACACAATTCTGGCCTAATATTTTATAAGAAAATGAAAAAAATATCTAGTTTATGATCACTGTCCATATTATAGTAAGCATGTATTTATGGATTTTTTAAAAATATATTTGAGACTATTCCAGTGACCTAGTGGTTAGAGTGTCCACCTCGGATGCAGGAGGTAGCAGGTTCGAACCCCAGCTAAGTAATACCAGAGACTTTAAAAAATGGTGCTAACAGCTGCCTTGCTTGGAGCTCAGCATTATGAGATTAGTGTTAGGACTGGTCGGCCTGGTGTCAGGATAATGTGACTAGATGGGACATCATGACACTAAGAGATTAGTGTTAGAACTGGTCGGCCTGGTGTCAGGATAATGTGACTAGATGGGACATCATGACACATGTCTGTGACATGATGCCCCAGTTCTAGACATCACTATAAACTGTCACACAGCAGACACAGTAGTGAGATGACTGAAAAATTGTTAAAGCATCTTTGAAAATCTAAATCACATACAAAATATATTTAAATGAGTTAAAAAGTCTAGAGAATAATAATCTGATCTATTTCCTGCCATTTAGAAAAGTAGACATGGAAATGGTCTCAATTGGTCCATTCATTTGTGTTCTTCTCTGTCCCTCTGTCTTGTAAGAGATCTGGCATCCATACTTATAAAATTCGAATGAAATCTTCTATTAAGATTTATATCAACAATGGCTCAGACAAGTTCCATTAAAAGCATTCTAGGCATATTACACAGTCCAATCATGGCATATGCAGGATCTTTGACCATTCTTGCTTTCATTTCAATTAATATTAGATATCAACCTATTTCCTTTCAAACTTCATCTCTAACAGATCTTGAGTATAACAATTAACCCACTGTACATATTTCACGGAATTATGGCCCTTGTAGCATCCTCTCATCAAAAGTTTGAGTATGATGATAAACAAATTCTTAATTTATTGATTAAAGTTATGATTTTTAATCATCTCAGCAATGGTATTGTGAACAAACCTTTTAGACAAAATCCTAGCTTCAACATTTATAAATTTCAACTAAATGTGATTGCAAGTTTCCATTTTAAGAAGTGGTGGCTTGATGATGATCACAATCTGCCAGTATTTCTTAGTTATGGCCAGGAGCCCCAAGTGGCTGAGTGGTCTAAAGCGCTCTCCGTTACAGATCACTGCCAACTCACCTCTGTCTTCATAGGTTTGAGTCTAAGATTTGGTGAATGTGGATATGTGAGCAAGCTTGCCAGTAGCTTCTCGTTCGTCAATGGTTCTTTCCTTGGATTTCACTGTTTCTTCCTCCACCATTAATACTGGCCGCCATGTACAGCCTATTGTGTGCTGAAAAATGGTGTTAAGCCCCACAACAACAACAACAACAGTCATGGATCTTGATCATTCTAGCACTGATATTACTGGTACACAATTTTGTGAAGTCTAGCATCTGCATTTTCATTGAATGGTTTCAGAATATGGACCAACCTTCCTCCACCCAAAAATAAAAGTCCTATTGCCATTGATATCGCCATGTGAGATCCATACATCACATACAAGTTGTATGGTGGTCCCACCCTGGATCTGAACATTCGGCAGATTCGTAAGACATCCAGATTTCCTGTGCCTGCCATCACCTGAAACAAAAGAATGAAAGTCAAGGCTCAACAACAATTAAATGACTACAATCTGTGACAGTAAAAAAAAGATAAATTAGTAACCTCACTTCACAAGTAGGAGCGGGTATTGCCAACAAAAAATGATATAGTGAATAAATAAAAAATAGAGATAAAGGGAATAATTAAATCAGTCATGCCTCACAATATTGTTGCTATTAAAGTAAATGTTTAATTTTTTTTGGAGATTTTGAAGAGTCTTCTACATCTTTATGTAAAATTGCATTCATATTTATTGCTTCTGGTATAAGGAATTACTAAATCCCCTGTGTGTGTTGTAACCCTCTTTCTTCAGATTTGGACCAAAACTGCCCTCTGAAAATTTAACAAATGCTGACATAGGAAAAACACATATGTATAATCCCTGTAATAGACTTTTACCCCAGTGAAATGCTGTACCACACCAGTACATTTATGCTCATTAGTATGATTCAAACATAATGTCTCTTCTTGCCTTACTGTTAAGGGTATATTTGGTACTAAAAACATGGGAGGTTTCTTTACAATATGCCTCTAAAAGGAAGTTGATTATTAACTAAATGTGAATACAGCAAGTATATAATGAAACTAAATGTAGAGAAAAAGATACAGCTATGTAGTCTTTTTTTAAGAACAGAAGGTGACAAGTGAAGATATGAGCTGGCTTGATAAATCAGTCCAGAAGAAGTAGGGTATAACACTGCCAGACACTGACCAAACCAATTTTAATAGCAGACAGGGTAAATTAAACAAATGTGACCAGCTTACCATTGCCATGGCCAGTAGTATATTGATCATACAAGCTTCTACAGTACTCTTGCCAGCCTGTTCCACTAAACAGGGTGTGGAGATTATCCTTAAGGACCGCTTCATACAATCCATCTGTAAATCAAAGTATTAAAAAATCTGATGGTTAGGTATTTTATGGCACAGCCACACATCAGTTACCAAGGCAACTTGAGTAAAGTAAAGTGCTTTGCCCATTTGACCAAGGACACACCAAAGCATCCAACCCAGGGTAATATGATTCAAACCCAAACCTTTTGGTCATGATCCTGGCATGCTTACCACTGAGCCTCTGCAGCTTCTGGCTAACATACATTAAATGATAATAACTTGAATATGCTCCGATGGAAAAATGTTTATGGTCCTCTTCACTAAATTAAATAGATTGCTCTAAATAACCATTATTTTATTTAAAAGTTTATTTTCATGAAATTTGTGAATTTATATTAATGTCCAAAATTTTATTTCAGGACTGATAATGGCAATTTCCTTTTATAATCATACTGCACTACTATTTTAAATACTACCATAAGCTGAACAATATCTATCAGAAAAAAATACCATATGGTCTAACCAATTAATAAAATATGTATGGACTTCTTTGACATAAAACAATGACAGTACAGAAGAGATCTGTTTGTTACTAATTTTAGTAAGACCATTTAGTTTGTTGCTATTATTAATAAAAGAAAAAAAGAAAATGAATACTATCCCACACACATAAGAATCGTGAAACCATTGTAAGATTTTGAAATTACTGTGACAAACTGATTACTGATAAATACATGACAGAAATAATAATAATAATAATAATAATAATAATAATAATAATAATAATAATAATAATAATAAAAATAATAATAAAAAAAATATAAAAATAATAATAATAATAATAATAATAATAATAATAATAATAATAATAATAATAAAAATAATAATAAAAAAATATAAAAATAATAAAAATAATAATAATAATAATAATAATAATAATAATAATAATAATAATAATAATAATAATAATAATAATAATAATAATATTAATAATAATAATAAAAATAATAATAAAAAAAATATAATAATAATAAAAATAATAATAATAATAAAAATAATAATAGTTTATTTAGTTAGCTAATGTGTGACTCATTTAGTCTCTTTTTGCTTTCCTTTGAGGTGCTCTTTAGAAAAGTATAACAATCTGCATATAATAGTAATTACTATTTATTTTAACATGTCTTTAATATTATAGATACTAAATTCTATAACAGGATTTTAGTAGCACATACATATGTATATCTTAATATATATTAATAAATTCTATAACAGATACTAATAGCACATACATATGTATATCTCTTCTTAAATGTTGTCATAATTTATGCAGAGTTTATATACAGTGGAAACTTGTTCCATATAACTATACCAGATTAATGCAAGCTTCTTAAATTTCTGTGTTTACTTTTGGCAGAGGAAGGCTTCAATGTGAAGTTGATCTACACTGGTAATGTGTTAAATAAGGCCTGAATCAATCCTGAAGAACCTCAGGTGTGGCTCCATGTAGACCATTTTTAAACACGAACTGCCTTATTAAAATCTGTCCTTTCATACACTGTAAGCCATTTTAGCTCTGTATACAATGCAGTTGATGAATAATCAATAGATAGATCTAAAATAAAGCATGCTGCCCTTTTCTAAAATTTATAAATTTTGTCATGTTGAGATCTGGCAGTTTCATCATAGAGCTAAACAGTAATCCATTTCTGGAAGAATAAATGAATTGTAGCAGCACAGAATTTTTGTTGGTGAATATTTCTTGATTCTGCTGAGTATGCAGTTTTTCATGACAGTGCTTTACAAAGATTGATGATATGGTCAACCAATAATAAATTATTACCTACAGACACACCTGCAAGCTTTATATATTAGACATTTCTAACAAATATTTATTGTAAGAGATAATTTTGGGTTACATAACAATGCAGTTTTTGTATTTGAAAATCAAGAAGTTTGTTTAACCTTAAATAATTAGCACACCAACTCATTGTTTCCTTTTAAATATTCTCAATCTGCCTGGTTTGATAGCAAACGATTTTGCTTATGGTGATATCGAACAATTCTGAATGGAAATAATATTTTACAATTTACAACAGTGTAGTCTAGCATATTTTAAATCCACAGCAGAAATAAACAAAAAATTTAATTCAAATGAGTGTGTATGATTTGGAATTTTTAATGTAGCTTTAACAAATTTTAAATCATATTGCTACAATGTCTGCAGTGTGGCAGCTTATGATGATGTCTAGCACTGGAGCATCATGCTACATATCTGTAGAATGATGTTCCACCCAGTCATATTATCCTGACACACCAGGCCAACCAGTCCTAATACTAACCTCTTAATGCTGAGTGCCTAGCTAGGCAGCTGTTTGTACCATTTTTATAAGTCTTTGGTATGACTTGGTCGGGGTTCAAACCCGCAACCTCCTGCATCTGAGGCATATGCTCTAACCACAAGGCCACAGTAGCAGTCTGAATTCAGATAAGCATGATGAAACAAAAGTTCATCATGAAAATGTTACCATTATATTTTCAGAATGATACTGAGACAAACTCAAGTGCAATCCTTTCCATGTCATTTTCACTCATGCATACAATACACCCAAATGTGAACACCACTGGCCCAGCCCAGCCAATCAGAGGCGATGTAACTTTTAGCTGCTTGTCTCTGATTGGCTAATGATGGAAACTCAAGCCCAATCAGACCTGGGCCAATACTGTTTGCAGTTGGATGCATGTTATACAGATCAGATTTGGCAATTTGTATTTTAGCAGCAGAATCTTTGCTATCTTTAGCAGATGATTTAACGTAATTCATTCAATGCAAGCATTCATGCTTTTGTCTTGGGTCTGTTCTATTTAAAAATACATGGAAGTCAGGAAGGCACTTTAAGAAATTTATGTCATAATACTCAAATTACTCAAAGAGTTTATACAAAAAAAAATCAATAAAATTCTAAATTACATTCATGAGTGACTACTCCATATTAAAAGTAACAATCTTTAGAATGTTCTTTGTTTCTATATATCCTTTTACAAATTAGAGGCATACTTAAGTCTGTGGTGTGTATGGAGATATGATAACAATAATGTGTATTTATAATAGAATCTCCTTTATATTCACTTACAGACTGTACTGAGATAACTGAGAATCCAAATAAATAATAAATATGCCTAAAAACTAGCCTTTAAAAAACCTAGACTGTGATTGATGGACAGATGACATGTGGATAAAGGTAACACTATATACCTCTATCACTGATGCAGGAAAATCTAATACTGAGAGCACACTCCATTAGTCCATACAATATATATGTTCAGACTTTATTTAAATGTATTAATATTCCTGAGAGCAATAAGTTTTGTTTCTCCTACCAGTGTGTTGAATGCCATTTGATTGGCAGTCCCTGCAAATTTAAGTCCAATGACCATACTGGCTCCTGCAATCACATTACAATATGCCTGGCTGAAAATGAAACCAAAATAAATGTTAAAATACATTTTAAAAAATTTCAAACATCACAAAATGCTTTATGTCAGTATACTTCGAAAGCTACCATACTCAACTAATAAACTATGCAAAATTGATAAAATTTTGAAAATTTGACTTTAATCCTGTCCATATATAGTTTGGTTATCATAAGACCTAACCTATTCAAATGACAAAGTAATTTAGAAACCATTTAACTGCTCACCTTACCTATGCATTACTTCTGTTACCTATAAAAATTCAGTAAATTTAAATTCTTTGCTCAGATCAATTAAGTCAAAGTAATTTTACTCTCATCAATTACTAGTTATAAACAATAAAGTGTTACTGACTTTTTAGTTGAAAATAATATTCTGTCCTTTTAAGAGTCTCCCTATTAGGGCTTCACATGATGAAATATAGCTTTATTTATTATCATCATCATCATCTATCCATTTGTTTGGTTTCTATGGTATAACTATATGATGGATACAGTAGACCTCTGCTATGAGCGACCACCTGTCATGTACGACCACAATTGTAATGCACAGATCAATTTTATCATATAAACACTCTGCTATGAGCGACCACCTGCTGAACGCAACCAGCGACTGCGATTTCTTGGCAAAATATGCATTTAAAAAAAAAACGAGGATAAACTCCACCAACCTTTATTTTATCCCTCTAAAAACGACCACTCATGCTATTCCAAATATAAAAAAATTAAAATTTAAAAAACAATAGACTGGCTATCAATCTCTGAATTTTTTTAGCTAGGCTTATAGTGATATAAAGTTTCTGTCGTATACCAGACTAAAGTATATGTAGATTATTTCCTAGCCTAGTACCCTGTTTTGTTTGCTCTCTGTGTTGTTCTCCATTATTCATATAGGGGTAAGGAACACAGAAAGCATACAATGCAGGGAACCAGACTAATTATTCCCGCACTTAACTTGCTTCCCAGCCGTTAAAGGACCTAGCATCCCTATGACAACTGTATTGCGAGAACTGACACAAGTGACCTTTATGTAATCAATTATTACAGCAACCACTTGATTAGTATACACTGTTCTGATAAAAAACAAATATAAAAGGGATATTAAAAAAAGGACTGTTGCTACCGGTGATAGATGCTACAGTCCATAAACCAGGCTAATGTGCATGTCATGAAATGCCATTGAGGTGCCAAAGTTGACAAAGTGGCAGTGTATATTGTTTGTCTCTAGTTTATTGGTATTGCCAGGGGTGAATAAGGTCATTATCTATTAAACCAGCAAGACAGAATCATTTTCGGAATTCAATTGTTAGTGCTCAAGATTTGTGTTGTTTGTTTCCCCACCCCCCCGGTCAATGTTAAGTGACGACATCCCAATCATTAAGCTGTCTTCCATTCAAGTTGCTGTGACCGGGTTACACACTTTGCTTACAGAGTTAATCCCTGTATGTCATCTTTTAATGAAACCGTTGACTTTTGTCACTGAGTAAATGGTCCTGTTTCTGAATTAGGTAATTGTTTAGGTTTTTATTATTATTATTTTTATTATTATTATTTGTTAGATATGCAACGCACATGAAGATTTTTCTTATTTTTTCACAGCCGTCTTTACGTTTGGTATTACAACTGAGCACTAATAATTTTAACACCTAGAATTTTAATAACAATGGACAAACCTCCAACTTAAATGAGACAAATTTTAATGCTAAAGAAAATAATTACTGAAACAAGTGAAAAAGTGCAGACCACTCGCAAAAAAAAACATTGGTAAAACAAATTTAGGTTGTTATAAAGGAAACCGAGTAATTCAGAAACAATTTCATATGCTAAAATATGTGATCTTCAAATGTAAATGTGATTTCATGTTTAAGGATAGAAGTATTACAATACAATTTAATTTTTAGATAAATGCATACAATATTTTAGCAACAACTGCTAGTAAAAAATAGAATATATGTAAAGTGATTGTGGTTATTTTTCTTAAAATTGTTCTGAAAGTATACGATTTGGTTTGCGATGGCCAACCGTGCAATCGTCAGACATACTAAACCTAATACTTCCGAACAAACCTGTAGTAGCTTACCGGAGACCAAAAAACCTAAAGGACATCCTAGTCAGGGCCAAGCTAACAACAATCGCTAGTCAAAACCAACCTAGTCAATCTGGACCCTGTGGCGATAAAAGATGCAAAACCTGTCAACATATGATAGAGACCAAGACATTCACTAGCACAGTGACTAAAGAAAAACTAAACATACATGGTCCAAACAAAACGTGTAAAACAGAGAATGTGATTTATCTCATCACATGTAAGATCTGTGGCCTTCAGTACGTGGGAGAAACTGAAAAGCTACACATAAGGATAAACCTTCATAGATCTGATTGGATGACAAAAAAGCTGTACAGAAGCCCGGTCGCAGAACACTTCTCCTCCCCTGGCCACACTTTCAGTGATATAATACTTATCGCTATTGCTAACAACCACAGCTGGAGTTCCGAAACCAGGAAGGAAAAGGAATCATACTGGATACGCCGCCTTAGAACATTGAAACCAAGCGGTCTAAACCAAGAAGACTAGAAAATGAAAACTATGCACTAGTAGAATTTAACATTTTCTAAATCTTCTTATTATCCTTCAATTTTTACTATAAGAATAACCGGTATAGAATCAAATATCCGGGATATAATCTGCGTTACATATGTACACAAAGTAAAAATAGATGTCGCTTTGGCTTGTAGACTTTTAGGGAATTATACAACATTTTCAGTTTCCGCAACTAGTCTATACAAGCTGGTTGTATTTATAGTTTTAGCACATGTGAAGCTAGAAATGTAAAGGTTTACAAACACAACGTTTTTGTGTTTATTTGTTTGTCGTAACTATGTTTTGTATTTGCCTTTGAAAAAGACTCATTAAGAGTCGAAAGCGCTTAGGCTAGTTAGTTACTAGTTTTGTACTGTTTGTTCGTCGTCAGTTTATTGCATCTATATATATATATATATATATATATATATATATATATATATATATATAGATACAATAAACTGACAACTAACAGTACGAAACTAGTAACTAACTAGCCTGAGCGCTTTTGACTCTTAGTGAGTCTTTTTCAAAGGCAAATACAAAACATATATAAAACAAACAAATACACACAAAAACGTTGTGTTTGTGGACCTCTACATAATAACTAGTATAGAATCAAATATCCGGGATATAATCTGTGTTACATAAATGTACAAAAAAGTAAAAATGGCGCTTTGGCTTGTAGACCTTTATGGAATTGTACAGTTTTCAGTATCCGCAACAAGTCTATACAAGCTGGTTGTATTTATAGTTTTAATCCATGTAGATATAGCCATGTAGATATATATATATATATATATATATATATATATATATCCTTATAATACTTGACTTTCTCTAAAATCAAGTTCACTGTGTACTTGACCATGGATATTTATTGGAAATATATGCAAATGACAGAATAAACCGAAATTTTGATGTCAAATTACCATGATTGACCATCACACAATGGTACAAGTTTATGTGTCATCAAACTGTCTTAGCGTCCTAATGATTTATTCCAACTGAAATCCAAAATTTTAAGGGGATTAAACAGAAGAAAACACTTTTACCAAAACCTCATGGCGATTTTCTATGACTATGACCTCGATTCCAAGGTCAAAGAGGCAGGTGAGCATGTCAAAAATTATTTTAGTTTCATTACAATGTATGTGAAGTACACACAAAATCCATCATAGAATTTAGGAAATAATCAAACCCTTGACTGTTGCTGATGCCCTTGTCAGTGAAAAAGGGACTGCTACATCTTGTTTTCCAACTAATGCCATCATAGGGATATATTTTTGCAGTTGTATGGAGGATATATGAGTAACTTTTAGAATCTGACCTTCATTTATCATGGCATTTAATATACCTATAGTTCATCACCAGAGGCATATATAATTACAATACTGTCAATGAGAGTATGTTAATAAGTACAGTTACCAATATATCCATGAATCAGTCTGCAGTATTTGATGCTTGCAACTGAACTGACACCAATAAATTTCACATGTATGATTTTAATACAATGTATTTAAGTGAAAGAAATACAGAATTGTACTGCAAGCTGTGGATTTAGATCAGGGTCCATGTTTGTTCAACTTCTAATTTCAAGTAAACAATATCATTTATCTGTTATTAAAAAATGGCAGCTCAGATTCTATGGTGTTTTTCCCATTTTCAATTTCAGAGCAGTACAATAAGGTCCCCACCCATCCAATCTGTGTATACTGTGTTCTTGACAAACCTTATGCATGTCAAATTTAAGCAAATCTAATCTATTAATCAATGGGGAGCTGAGTCTTCATCCCTGCTGAACACACAAATTTGACAGCCTACTTGGGAACCCATGCTTTGCGTTCAGGTATATACATAAATGATGCATGTCTCAAGGTGTATATCTCTGCTTGGGTGCTGATATTTATAAACAGAAGACACGAGTAAGTCAAATTGGGAGTGAAAAGAATCAACCTTTATCTGCTGGTACATTATGTCAGATCAAGGTCTATGGTATTTCTTCCATGTTTGATTCCCCAAAAAATATTTTAAGTATTTATCTACATTAAGGCCGATCAAGCTCTATGCTGTTTACAGTGTGCAAGGAGTTATACAAGGCAAATTATAGTAAAAGGCAGTAAAAAGCAAGTCAACAGCGAAAAGTCAGTCATCCACTTTTGTAATGTCAAGCAAGCATCTAAGTCCAAAGACTGTTTTCTTTTATCATATGTCAAGAAGCAATTCTAAATACCAAATTACAGCATTGCATGTTGCTTGCATTCTTATGGCAGACATGCCTGCCCCAGAAATTGTTTTTGAGGAATGCCACAACCAAAAATGAGGAACATAAAATGTTAGAGTGAATAAACATAAATTCTCTCAAAACACCATTATATACTATTAATGCATATTTATAATAAATACTTTTGTATAAAACCAGTACCCAACTATTTACAATATATACAAATATACAAAATTTAAGTCCAAGAAAAATCTTGAAGTTTTCTTAATCATTGCTTATATCTGTAGAATCAGTGAATGGGCAATTCTGCATTCTTTCAGAAAATTTTAATGTAGTATTGGCCACTATTTCTTTAACAAAAGCAGTTCCTTGTGCTCTACCACAATGAAATTGTTCAGCAATGTCAGGCACTAAACATAATTTTAAGTCTTTGAATATGTATCAAATGCACTAATAGGCAGATTAAGTTCAGTAATAATATCTACTAACATAACTTCAGCTCAAATTACATCAGAGTTAGGCAAAGACCATGAAGTAGCACTAGATCCAGCCTATAATAAAAATAGAATCCAACAATTTTCTTAAAGCATTTAACTTCTTTTTCAAGGTCTGAATGCTATTTTCCTGAAATATATCAGTGTAGATCGAACATTCCTCCAGACTATATTGGAAATTCACAAGTACAGATGAAGTTGATTAACTTTATACTATATAAAAGAATCTGTGAATGTAGACTTTTGTATTAGAACCCCCTCAGATAACATACGTTTGCAATGGCTATTTTAAACCATCGTGCATGAGCAGATTTGATAATTTTCTGTTCTGGTTAGTGATAGCATATTTTTATTTTATGACATGCAGATTTTTTTATCCCTACTTTTGCGGGTTTTCAACACTAAATGTGTAATTGCGGAATACAAAGGCAAATTTAGGCATTGGAGATGCAACGCATGTGAGATAAATTGCATGTGATGCAACATGGGTTCATGCATGCTAAACTACAAATACACACAAAATTGGTAATATGTAGATACTTTGTAAGTAAATATACTTGCATAAAATACCTACCTCATTGTTTCATAGTCAATGGAATTATCAGCATCTTCTCCCTCCTTTTTCTGGAAAGCATACTTTATCAGGATCTAAATAAATTTAAATATATCCAATAATTTTATCCTATCTTCAACACATGAGATCAATAGTATGAGACTGCTATAACCCAATTTGTATCTTTTAAATTGGAGCAAAAATATCATTACATGTGGTGTGACATTCAAGGTGAATCCCACATCTGACTTCATAGCAAATGATCATAGAACATTATACACTGACTTTGTATCTTGTGCCTATTAAATGGTTTGGAGGTTTGATGAATGCATGTATGCTGTTATGGAATCAATTTTGTATAAAAAATTTTATTTTATTAATATTGTCTAACATGTTTTTGATAAAAGTGTTTACTTGAGTCGCAGATGTGACTCATGTTAGCACGTGCTGTGTATGATAGCAAATTCATTACAAATAAACATTCGGGAATAGCTACGAAAACATTGATTGATACTGGGTCAGGCTTTCCTGAATGTCCAGAAGTACTACAAAATTGCATGCGACTTCATGCGCTTGCAATTCAAACAAAGCTTTAGTTTTCATATATATGCTTGAGATTTTGTAATTCATACACAGTCACGGACTGACTGTCCTGGTCGAGAGTCAACAGTCACGGACAGACTGTCGTAGTCGAGTCTGTTATACAACTTCTAATTTGTTGTGCCAGCAGAAGAAGTTGTCCATATGTCTACATAAAATAACATGCCGTGTCAGAGGAACTATTTTTTACTTCGTCTTTATAATTGTTTTATTAGAGAACAACATTACGTATTTGGATATTTTCTCCCTAATATTGGAACGGGACAACACATACATTGTTTACTGTGTAAATTCTAGAAATTTGCTGTTAGCCTTCGTCTGACGTGGTCAACCGCTATTTTGGACCGGAACATCATACACTTTCAGACTGTGTTTAGAACTCTTTTTTTATATTTTTTTAAATTTTGAACAAAATTTGGATCATTTCTGTAAACCGTAAGTCTTATTTAAATTATTTACATTATTTCATGTGTTCTAGGAAAATAAATTAAATCATTGTTAAAATTTATAAAGCTTGTTGTATTCACTCTTTCTTTTATGTTACATAGATCGAGCCTTCACATAACAATGCACATATTTTGGTTTAAGGGCACATCAGTAAAAATGGAAACATGATGCCAATTAAAGGTAAAGTTTGAATAATGTAAATATAAAGAACTGCTAAAAGAATCTTATAAGTCCTTATAAACAAAATCCTTAAGTACTACAAGAAAATAGGTGAAGATGTTAAAATGTATATGGAAATGCTAAAAGTAAAAAACAAAATTTTCTTTATAAAATCCAGAAAATAGAGGGTTGAAGATCAGATTAATGGAAGTTGCAGCATTTCATTAGAAGAAATGTTTATTAATATACCTGATCATGTGATAATTCTGACTTAATAAATCCCTTTGGCCATATGGAATATACCCTACATGTCTGCGGTAGGATAAGCCTATTACTATTGATGTGGATATTATTCAAGAGTCTCAGAGAATATTTTCTGGATCTTACAACTTTGCATCTCTCGAAAGCTCAATAATGGAGAAGAAGCATCTAATTATATCATTACTGCTCCGGTGGCCTAGTGGTTAGAGCGTCCACCTCGGATGCAAGAGGTCATGGGTTCAATCCCTGGTCAAGTCATACCAAAGACTTTAAAAAATGGTACTAACAGCTGCCTTGTTTGGCGTTCAGCATTAAGAGGTTAGTGTTATGACTGGTTGGCCTGGTGTCTGGATAATGTGACTGGGTGGGACATCATGCCACATATCTGTGGCATGATGTCCTAGTGCTAGACATCACTATAAACTGTCACACTGCAGACATTGTAGCAATATGACTGAAAAATTGTTAAAGCTACATTACACACACACACACACACACACACACACACACACACACACACACACACACACAATTATGTCATCAGAATGACTTAATTGTCAGAATGTTACAGCATATAACTCAGATCTATGGATATCATATGCATCTCACCCATTCTGCCTGATCAAGTTAGAGCTAACATAAATTGCGAGTCTTGAATGATATCTGCTTCAGTAAGGTGAAAAGATGGTGGCTCAACCTTTGGCCATGTCAAAATCCAGGGGAGATTCCATTTGGGGTCTATGACCACCTATACTTTGTATGCCCAGAAGAAAAAAGAAAAACCTGCCACTGTTGAGAACCACCATTTCACTGGCAATAATCATGCCTTCTCTTGTATAATACCTAACAGGATCATGCTGAGACTGGAGAATGAACTGAAAATTAAAGGGCAACACTTTTGCACTTTTTTTTTCTCACCCCCCCCCATTCAACACCCTAACAGAAGTGGAGAACTGAAAGGGAGGGAATGCATAGAAAAATATAAAAGATAGTTAGTGGTCTTTTTAGCTAGATGAAAAAAAATCATCTGATGCATGAAGTCAAGGTAGGGAAGAAGTTGACACTACATTCCTAACTTTGACATGGCATTATAGACTTATCTGTGTACTTTATCAACATCTAGACAAGGTACATGTAGATAAAATATATCTGTATATGATGTGTTACTGGGATTATGAATGTTCTGCTCTGTCATCTTTGCAATCTTTAACAATTGTTGCAATATTCTGAGAGGCCCAGAGTGGCCAAATGGTCTAAAGCTCTGAATTTTATGGATCACTGCCATCTCACCTCTGTCTGCATGAGTTTAAGTCCAGACTCGGCTAACGTGGGTAAGTGAGAAGGCCTGCCAGTAGCTTCTTGTGGGTCAGTGGTTCTTTCCAGGGTTCTTCCTCCACCATTAATACTGGCCACCACGTATAGCCTATTTGTGCTGAAAAATGGTGTTAAACCCAGAACAAAAATAACAACAACAGCAATATTCTGAATGAGGTATTGTAGTCATCATCGTTTACATGAACCAAGTCATTGACCTTGTAGGTAGAATTTATTAAATGTGGAGGTGGGAATTCCAATGAGATAAAATCCACTGCTGTGAACTAATTTCTGTCCTTTCCATTGTCAGATCAGCATGTTCTGGCATTTCCATTTCATTTGCTTCATAAACATGGGGATTTCTTTTCCTGAAGTGCCAGAACCCAGAGATAAATCATTCCATATGGAAATGATGAAGAATCATCATCATAAATCATCATTTTGCCTTTTTGATGTACCATCAGTACTGATCGCATTTTGGAATGCATTTCCTGCATGGTCAGCTTGGCTAGTCACTTGGCTCCATAAATAATGCTGGTTTAATTTCAAATGAATGGTAGGTCTAGTCAGCTGGCTGGCAAGCTATATGGTGTGTCTGGGTGGCCAGCTCACCATCTGGTGATAATAGACTCCTAACCACAATAAACATAGGTTCATAAGGCTTGACCAGTTGGTTGGCAGTCAGAATGCTATACCAAAGATAACATATGCCTTGTGGTGTGTCCAGCTGTTGAGCATGGTTGGCTGTATTGGTCATAATAAAAATCGTGAACTCTGGCTTGTTTCTTAATATTTTCATATGCTGACAGGATAAATGATACTTGTAGACACTAATGCCTCACATTAAAAGTTTGTAACCCCTCAGGCCTCACAGGATGGTAATAGACTTATTCCCAGTGGGACTACAATTTATATTTATCTTCTTGCAAATCAATGCAAATTTTATATTTCTGTAATTGTAAAATTTTCAGTTTATCTCACATAACTATACTTTAAGACCATCTTCAAAAGGGCCCTTAAAACTTTCAAAATCTAATACCATGTAGTTTTTAGGTGTTGTTTGAAACACTTTACTTGCACATGCTAGAGAATTCAAAATCTATGGAAAGTGTGAAAGACAACTATCATACAATGTTTGAATTAAGTATTTTGAACAATCTGTTATGCTTCATGTTTTACAGTCATTTACTTCACCTTTGAGCATACACAGAATATATCATGATATATTTTTTTGATAAATTAAAAACGATTAATATTTTTACCAATTTAATGCATGACACCAAATTTTGCCATTTCTCATTATTATGCAACTGTCTGTTTCTGAACCAACTTTCTAATATACACACAAAAAGATTAGCTGTGGGACCCAAGAAAGACAACACACTGGTATCCTCATGGTTCAAAAACAAATCCACCTCCATGACTTCTCCATTACAAATTTCTGATTTTCCATGACTAAATTCTTTACAGTTTACAGCACAAAACTCAGAAAGTTGGATCTGTATTTAGGATATAATGACAATATTGATCAATATCATAGGAAAGATAACATAAACAGCTAATTGTACAGATGGCCTCCTCCTCCCCTTACAGCCAGTCAATCCACACACTTGAACACTTCTTACTGACAAGTGAAGGGACTTTTGTATTTTTGGCCATAACTTGAAAAAAAAAAACCTTTTAGTTCTTTTTCCCTTATTTGTCAAGATAAAAAAAATTCCAAGATTTTCCTAGGATTATCCATGACTGTGATTTGGATTTTAATGGAGATTTAGAATTTTTCAGTCATATTGCTACAATGTCTTCAATGTGGCAGTTTATAGTAATGTCTAGCACTGGGACAGCCATGTAGCACATTGTCCTGACACATGGCCGACTAGTCCTGACACTAACCTCTTAATGTTGAGCTACCTTCCTTAAAAGAAGAAGTTGTAGTAGTAGTAGTACTAGTGTTACAATACATGTAAATATACCTGTCAAATTATCCTGGGTCTCAAGTGAAAAAAATAAATCATAAACAAATTATCTTGGTTTACAGAATTCAATATAATCATTGCAGTTGTTATGCCTACTATCAAAATTTCATTTTTTCTTCTCCGTATTAAAAGTGTGAAATTTGAAAAGTTAAATTGTATCTTTATGCCAAACCACAACAGTAGTAGGGCATTTTGTTTCCCCTAACCATCCATTCACCCTTCAGTCCTTGGAAAGTTTTGTTTAAGTCACTTGCTGAAGAGTGGTTGGGTATCTATATTCCATGAAAACACTGCTAGTCATTGGTTGCTTTATTACATGACAATACAGTGACATAGCTATATAAATCTCCAACTGTGATCTGACTTACCTCAGGTATGTTTGATTTGATGTAATCAAAAGTTGGCATGACTTGATCCCACATCACCAATCCTCTGCTTAGAGTCTGCAAGACAAGGAATTGTTTTACATTCTACACCATCATAAGAAAGCAAGTTAAGGAAACAGATGGATGGCTCTAACTTACATGTCAGATATTCTTCCAAAACTTTTACAAGGCCTCCTGATAAACACAGCAACAAATATTAATTGAACATTAGTGGTGAAGATCGAAAATTTAATACTAACAAAATTTAAACACTATTTAATTCTGACTGTTGAATGTTCTGCACCTTAAATGTCATTAAAAAATCTTGCAGATGAAAATTATTGAGAGCTATGGACTTTTACAATGGCGGCCTGGTACTCATTTTCAGAATGCATCTATTAGGTTTTATGAAAATTTGGCAGTTGTGATTAATATATTTGGTAAAACATATTCCAGTCTTTGATGGTTGTTGGGGAGGGAAAAAAATGTAAAAAACCATTCTAACAAAATGTGTTTGGTTGGTGTTTTAAAGCAAAGAAACAAAAGTACTACACTATATCAAGATGCAATATAAAACTAAAACACTACATCTATGCAGAAATATATTTGCATTTCTATTTATTATTGAATTCACAAACTTCATTTGTTCTTGTGGTTATTTACCAAGACATGATACTGTGGATAAAGTTGCGTGGCTCCTCTGTCAATACTGCCATCAGATGCAGACATTTGCATAAGAAGCACCAAGTTTTCTGTGGTGTTCTCTGACATTGCTTTAACTAGTGTGGCACTTTTGGTTCTTCCATAGGAAAATTTGGAAGCGATCTTCGAATCCAGGAATATTTGTCGGAATAAATGTATTGCATGGTCTCCAGCTGATAAAAGTAGATTGTGTTCAACAGGAAAACTCATAAACAATGCTTCAGCATTGGTAGCTTGCAGGTCTTCCATCAATAGCTTAAAATATTTCAGAGCTAAAATCTGTGAGTTCTTAATTTTCCCAAGCTCTAAATGTTTTTTGCTACCAATATGCTTCCTCACATCGTCTCTGCCACCATGCCCAATACTAAAATTTGTGGCACGCTGTGAGCTAAAAGCATGATGTATAGCGGTATTTGATGGCTGAATGCATGGCCAATTTTTTGGTATACTCCAAACTAAACTTCACTTTTTGTGCAATACATTTCTTTTTCCTTGGTGGTGATGCCATTTTCAAAATGCAATGCCAAACACTAAGTCGAATCAGTGTTGGTGATGCAAGTGCAAAGAAGCAATATTCTGGCTAGGCACCTCCCATTTTATCTCAAGTAAAGATGAAAGATTTGGCAAAGAAAACAAAATAAACAGAAACATAAGTACTGCAATCATATATATATATATATATATATATATATATATATATATATATATATATATATATATATATATATATATATATATATATATATATAAATAATGATTTACTGAAGACCATTTGAAATGTTTACCTTCAACCCTTTTCCATGGTGACAAATCGAGGATTTTAATAAAGTAGCTCCACAAATGAGATTTTTTAAAAAGTAACTCAAAAGACAAAAATTCCGGTATAGTAACACCTAGGGGCACAAGTCAGCTAATTTTATATCCCTCCCATTTGATTCCTGGTCAATATGAATGATTTTCACAAATAAAAATAAGCAATTACCATTACAGAAACATCAAGATTTCATGTGTATTCACATTTTTTCATTCTGCACTAATGGATAGAAATTTTAAATACATACAAGTCGAGGCTTTTAGTAAAGTGACTAAACAAACAAAATTGGGAGTTGGTAGATTATACCAAAGGTGCTCGATGTTGAGGGAAAATAAAAAAAAAATTTATGAAGGGAAAAAAATCATACAGAGTGACAAAAGTACCTCAGGTTACCACCATGACCTGTTCTGACAGGACTCTTATCATGCGATATGATTGGGTCCATTGTCAGAACAGGTCATGGGGGTAATCTGGTATTTTTGTCACTCTGAATGATTTTTTTCCTTCAGATTATTGTTTTGTTTATTTTTTCAACACCAAGCTCGAACCTGGAGGGACAGTACCAATCAACAGACAAAATGTGAACACAGTCATAAATATCAATACAACCATAAGTGAAAAATGTATGCATGCCTAACTTCCGTAGTTATGTAATGCAACCATTTGGATCATATTGATAATTTTCCCCAGTTGATACAAAGATAATCTAGTAGTTACGATTGGTATTACCGAATAGCATACATTCAACCAAGACTCAGAGGCTCGCATAATTGCTTATATTTTAATTATCAGTCTTACATGCACTAAAAAAATATTACAAGGGCGAACACTTCTCTGCCTTCTCACGCTACCTATTGAGGAATCAAGGCTGATATTTTAAGTTAAACTTGTAGTAGCATAATAAATTTGCTACCAATGTTTAGCTCTGGCATTCGACTTCATATGCTTACAAAAACATTTCCGTAGAATTTATACATTTACAGAATGCCAGACCCTTTTCATATACTATCACTTGACATTACCATGATCGCACCCAGTTAATATGCCAGTGTGAAGCTCAAAATGGAATTATGCCCCCGTTCGAGTCAACTGACACTTGGTTTATTCCTAGGTTCATATCCCATTTTCGGTTAACCAATGAGAAGACAGCATTCCATTCTGTGCGTTGCACTTGCATATTAATTGGGTGTGATCATGGCCTTGTACCGTGGGAAAATGCCTGACATTCCAGAAATGTACATCAAAGTTTTATTATGCATTCAAAATTGAATGCCTGAGCAAAATATCAGTACCAAATTTATTTTGCTACACGCAGTTTAGCTTAAAAAGGTCATGTGAAGTTGTGTGAGAAAGTGCATCATCCGGTTTATTTCAAGGTCATTTTTTTTTCGGAAGCACATGCTTGATATAAATTTTTTTAAAATTTTAATTGTTTTAATTTAAGTTTATGGAATTTAAAATGTACTATTTTCAAACTGAATTGTGATGCTAAAGAATGTCTCAACCTTGTATCTGTCCTTAGTCACCTCTAAAAATTGCCACAGCTGACTATAGGCTAATGCTACAGTACTGATACTAAGCAATTGTTTTGACCTCTGCAATATGGCGGAAAGTAGGTCACTAAGCTTGAGACATGCTGACCCAACCAATCATCACATCTTCGACGGACCACATGTTGTGTTGCTTTTCTGTCACCATTGTTTTTCATTATTCTAAATATTCTGCTGCAGCATCCATATGGCTACATCCGAAAACTTCTAGAGATTCGTATTCCATTTCCATATTTACGTTGCAGTTTATCGGAAATTGCCGATTGAGATGGGGTTTTTTTACGTGAAATTCCGCGAATTACGATTAGTAATCTGCAATGATCTATTTTGTTAAAAAGGGGGCTGGGACAGAAGAGAAAATAAAAACAACAGTGGCATGACAGAAACATATTATTAAAATAAAATAGGCACCACTGATAGAAGTTGTTTTTTTCTTTTGATATGACATGGCATATTGTTTATTGATGACCATGCATGGAAGTGTTTTATTTTGCCATCCGTTGGGTAGTGGTAAGTTTAAATAGAATAGCCCTAATTGAAAAATGGGGAATTCATGAATATTTCGCAGGTGGCATGAATCCATAAATCGCTGAAAAAGTCATGAAATTCATGTTGAAATCGTGAAGTTGGCAGCTATGGCAATGGCAGTATTTGAACCTGTACTCTTTAGTCACCAGTCTGGCATGCTGACCACTGAGCAACAGCAGCTCCAAACTCCAACAGTCCACTTTAATGACACACTGTATGGTGCAATGGGTTAATTCCCTTTATGACATACTGTATGGTGCAAAAATGGGTTAATTCCCTTTATGACATACTGTATGGTGCAATGGGTTTATTCCCTTTATGACATTCTGTATGGTGCAATGGGTCTATTCCCTATTATGATATACTTTAGGGTGCAAATAGGTCTATTCCCTCTCAGAACATACTTCTATAGTACAATGGGTCTACTCCCTTTTATGACATACTGTATGGTGCAATGGGTCTATTCCCTTTATGACAAACTGTACGGTGCAATGGGTCTTTTTTCACTGGCTGCATATTTCATCAATTTTAGGTTCCTTTTCAGGGCACCAGTAACTGTGATGCCTAAATATTTTATCTGGTTGAGATATTCTAAAGAAATTTCGTCCAAGGGCAATGATATCATGTTATGATTCAATTTTCTTCTTGTTTAGGATTGTTTAGGGCTGCCGCATTTTCGGGAATAATTTATTTACAAAAATATTTTGTTCCAAGTTTGTTGAATAAACGAGGTACCACCAGACCAAAATGCATTCATACATGATAACAAATGAGTTCTTGTCCATAAGTCATATCATGAATGAAGTTTGGTGTTTCTTACATATGCCCCCTTTTCTATAGTCTTAATGGAATTCAAAATTAATTGAAATTTATAAAAAGAATATGAATGCATGGGAATTGGTGATAACAATTCTAGTTTGGGTGTATAAAATGCAAATTATGAATACCAGATGAACATATAAGAAAAAAAATAGAACAAACCCTGAGCATAAGGAAATCTGGTCGGACTTGATCCAACATAAACTGACTATCAGGAACCTGAAGCCACTCAGACACAGAACTGCAAGACAAACGTAAGACCACAGTCAATGAATGCAGCAAAAGACTTTCTATACTGAAAAATAAGCTCATATAAAGGCATCTTTGCAAAAGTATATTTATAGCATTATTAAGTCGTTAGTAACATTGCAAATAAAATACTGTGGATTGATGTTTGTTCATGAGGTACCAATATTCATATATTTTGTGGTTGTGTCAAAAAATATTTTCTGAAGACCCTATGAATTATCTGTCAAAGTTTTCCTGGTCTCCATTTAAGTATGGTGATTATATGATGAAATGTTATGAAATTACTATTCTTTTTGTTAATAAAAACAGCAGGTTTAACCAACAGCCTAATGAACCATATATACTTGCTTTTGAAGTTGAGTCCAACTGCAAACAGCACAGACCCAGATCTGCTGCCTCATGATGCGCCACAAGATCTGGGTTTGTACAGTTTGTTAGTAGAAATCAATATAACTAACACAGACCCTGATCTTCAAGTGCATTATGCTATGACAGATCAGGATCTTTATTGCTTGCAGTTTGACTTGACATATAACATAAAGTGAGTATATCTGGTGCTGATTGTTGTATTTTGATGGGAAATGCTTGAAATATAAAAAAATTTCATTCAATTTTCACAAGTTATTTTGTGTCATTTGTTGACAACATGCTTGAATTCAGAAAGTTCAGTAATATATCAAGTAATATATCAAGTCACCACCTAAAATGATGCGGAAAAATTACACCACACAAGTAAATACAATCATGCATACATATGAGAATGAAAGAATCACAATATGCTGAACTTCTTTCAAAAATACACTGGGTTTATTACATCATAATACCATTTTATTATCACTTTATTATTCATAAATTGGGTTAGTACAGCTTGCACACTATTGACTTGCTAATGTTTCAGTACCTCATCAACTTCTTTATACCAAATGACCCTGGAATTCTACAGCCCTTCCAGAGATAAGGCAAACATTAATAGTAAATGTTTGACAGGTATTCTCATGAAACAGAAGCTATCCTGGAAAAAATTGAGCTATCAAAATTATAGCACAAAGCACGAGATTAATATTTTAGCATCATTTACAGTTCTTCCCTAGCCAAGCCTTGTTCTTATCAGCTCATATTAAAACAGAAAATGTAATTAAAATGGGTAGACTAGTGATAAGTCAGTAACAGTAGAATACATCTATATAGGTCTATAGGTTATTTTAATAATGTCATTATTAGTGCTCCAACAGTGTAAATTATGTATGTATACAGACAATCATTTGCAACTGAAACTTTATTGTATAGCAATAAAGTTTGAAAAGTCTTAAGCAAGAAGATCCTTGCAATCATTTTTCAAGGTCACATAATACTCACCACACAAAAAAATTGAGACTACATATAAAATGTAAACTTGTTTACATATTATATATAATTAGCATAACATGTAAAGTGCATGAAAAATAGCCATGTCAATACAATCTACCTGAATATGCTAAATATCCATTTCTATTCAAGAAAGTACAAGGCTCAGTATGTGACAGAATTTTCTAACATAAATTGAAAAAGGTTTTGAAGATGTTTTTCATTAGCAGCAATGGCAGGTGCTTGCTTAGAATTATGCAATGACAATTAATGATGAATAATGTTACTTTTAGACTGAGATATACTAGTATATTAGAACTGGGTCCATATCCAGAAAATATATATCAAGACTCTGTCCATCAAAGAATAGTTTTATCAAATAGCTCAACTCTTGCTTAGTTAGGATACACTTTTTTAAAACTCTGCCACCTTTCATGTTTGTGCAAGCCTTGAAAAATAATTAATATCCTTGAAATTTATACTGATAAATCAGATGTCTCACTTGCAATACAAACATAATAAATAAATATACCTGTTGCTTGTGTTAAAGTATAACATTCCCAGAGCTAGGGTTGCTCCTGGTGATGTCACATCAACATTTACACTGTCACCCTCCTGTGGATGACAAATAAATCATTTTAAGACTAATTTTACTGCAAATCAAAACCTGAAAAGTATTTAATAAAGATCTTGTATGATCCTAGTGGCCTAACTGTATTTTCATTGATTATGTCAGTGTCCTAAACCTGGCAATAACTGGTAAATAATCCTCAAGTTTCCTACCTGACAATCCTCCTATGGAAGCTTCAATAAACTCTTACAGAGATATCTTGCTGGTAAGCAAGTGTGATGCAAATGCTAACCCATATTATGTACTAATGCTTAAAAGAACTGGCATAAAAGCAATATGTCATATCCCAAAGAGCCTGATATGGGTGGGAATTGATTCTTATCTTATATTCCAGAACAAATGATGGTGAGCCTTTCACAAAAGTTGACTATCAGTGACAGAAAACACACCAATATAGACAAAGTATTTAAATGTGTACCTTTCCAATCAAAAGTCCAGCAGGCTAACCCTGAGCTACTGAGGTTTTTTAGCTAGAAGTAAAATTTATAATAATAAGAAGTGAACTAATCAAGAATTAAATAACATGTTTCTAATAAGTTTAAAATCTTTCAATGGCCAACAAACAACTCATGATGTCCAAGTTTAACCTAGTTTGTTAATACAAAACTCACACCAGGTGAAATGCCAGTCCACATCATGTTATCTTCTTGTCATTCCCTTCACACAAATGCTAGTGTCCATATATCACTGAACTAACAATGATAAGAACCTTGATAGAGGGCACAGCAGCAATGCCTATGTCCACAGTACATACCACCCATCACTGCTGCCTCTATTCAAATGAACAAGCAATAAAAAGTGTTTTTAATTTTCTTTTAACATTCTGCCTAAAAAGAACAAGCAAACTGACTGAATAGTATATTGATACAAAAAAATTTAAAATCTCTTTGCATAAAAACTTTCACATCTGAAAACTAGCAGACTATGGAATACAGAAAAAAAATCTGCCTTACTTTGATTTGAAAACTGGGAGTCCTGTATCTTTCTCGTGCTGGACCTGTCTGAAACAACAAAAAGAAAACATAAGCACTGGTTGTAGATAAAGTTATGAAACAAATCTTTTTTCTTAAGGCCTTGAAACTATAAGTTAATGAGGAATGCAAACAAGCTGTATTAGAGTTACCACCAGATTAATGACCCCAAAAATACATTCAATGTAACTTTGATCTGTCATACACATGATCAAACAGAAAAGCTAGCTTAGAACAAATTCACAGATTTGCAAAATTTGGCCAGTTTTGATTGCAAACGAAGGAGGATTTTTAACAAAGATGGCAATTTTTCATTGTATTCTACTTATCCAACTGCAAGCCCAAAGCTTGGGTAACTAGGTCAATAGTTTTAGTATGTTTGTAAGCTATTTTTAAGTAAGGAAACATTATTTTGACTGATCTGAAACATAATCTACTACCATAAACAGGAAATTATATATGGCTATAAAGCTGACAAGCAGTGTATAGGCTCTAATCCATGTTGACAACTATAATTAAGCACCAAAGCACAACCTACCCTGCTATCAGAATCAAACCAATGTTAACTGCTTTATAATGGTTGAGCTCTTTAGTAATCCAACAATATTCAATTAATGTCTTTAATCCTTTAATTACTTCTGTTCACACTTAGCATAATCCAAGTCAACAAACTTCACTCATCCAGGCCATCCAACCCTACTGACAGAATAAAAGCAATGTTAACTGTTTACTGTTGCTTGAAATTTGCAACAAAATTGTCTTGCTGCTGTGACATTAATATCAGAATACTAAGCCAGTTCATAGTTACAAGATCACAGACTGTATTACTGTTAACATGCAACATTGGAAGCAAGACGTCCCAAAAAAATTGGAAAAATTTAAATTTTTTCGAATAATTGTGTTTATGCAGAAGATTTCAATGAGTGACAGGAGGGATGGGTGACACCCTTCATCTTGTAAAGAAATTCTTCTTGGCCAGGAAGTTTACATGTATACTCTATCTGAGCAATAGCGGAATTTAGCTGTGACATTAATATCAGAATACTATCGAACGAATGGCACCATGACCTAACTTGAGAATATATGAACCATCTTGTTGCTGTGACATTAATATCAGAATACTATCGAATGAATGGCACCATGACCTAACTTGAGAATATATGAACCATCTTGTTGCTGTGACATTAATATCAGAATACTATCGAATGAATGGCACCATGACCTAACTTGAGAATATATGAACCATCTTGTTGCTGTGACATTAATATCAGAATACTATCGAATGAATGGCACCATGACCTAACTTGAGAATATATGAACCATCTTGTTGCTGTGACATTAATATCAGAATACTATCGAACGAATGGCACCATGACCTAACTTGAGAATATATGAACCATCTTGTTGCTGTGACATTAATATCAGAATACTATCGAATGAATGGCACCATGACCTAACTTGAGAATATATGAACCATCTTGTTGCTGTGACATTAATATCAGAATACTATTGAACGAATGGCACCATGACCTAACTTGAGAATATATGAACCATCTTGTTGCTGTGACATTAATATCAGAATACTATCGAATGAATGGCACCATGACCTAACTTGAGAATATATGAACCATCTTGTTGCTGTGACATTAATATCAGAATACTATCGAACGAATGGCACCATGACCTAACTTGAGAATATATGAACCATCTTGTTGCTGTGACATTAATATCAGAATACTATCGAATGAATGGCACCATGACCTAACTTGAGAATATATGAACCATCTTGTTGCTGTGACATTAATATCAGAATACTATCGAATGAATGGCACCATGACCTAACTTGACAATATATGAACCATCTTGTTGCTGTGACATTAATATCAGAATACTATCGAATGAATGGCACCATGACCTAACTTGAGAATATATGAACCATTTTGTTGCTGTGACATTAATATCAGAATACTATCGAACGAATGGCACCATGACCTAACTTGAGAATATATGAACCATCTTGTTGCTGTGACATTAATATCAGAATACTATCGAATGAATGGCACCATGACCTAACTTGAGAATATATGAACCATCTTGTTGCTGTGACATTAATATCAGAATACTATCGAATGAATGGCACCATGACCTAACTTGAACCATCTTGTTGCTGTGACATTAATATCAGAATACTATCGAATGAATGGCACCATGACCTAACTTGAGAATATATGAACCATCTTGTTGCTGTGACATTAATATCAGAATACTATCGAATGAATGGCACCATGACCTAACTTGAGAATATATGAACCATCTTGTTGCTGTGACATTAATATCAGAATACTATCGAATGAATGGCACCATGACCTAACTTGAGAATATATGAACCATCTTGTTGCTGTGCATTAATATCAGAATACTATCGAATGAATGGCACCATGACCTAACTTGAGAATATATGAACCATCTTGTTGCTGTGACATTAATATCAGAATACTATCGAATGAATGGCACCATGACCTAACTTGAGAATATATGAACCATCTTGTTGCTGTGACATTAATATCAGAATACTATCGAACGAATGGCACCATGACCTAACTTGAGAATATATGAACCATCTTGTTGCTGTGACATTAATATCAGAATACTATCGAATGAATGGCACCATGACCTAACTTGAGAATATATGAACCATCTTGTTGCTGTGACATTAATATCAGAATACTATCGAACGAATGGCACCATGACCTAACTTGAGAATATATGAACCATTTTGTTGCTGTGACATTAATATCAGAATACTATCGAATGAATGGCACCATGACCTAACTTGAGAATATATGAACCATCTTGTT
Organism: Potamilus streckersoni; assembly: GCA_016746295.1. Taxonomy (NCBI): domain Eukaryota; kingdom Metazoa; phylum Mollusca; class Bivalvia; order Unionida; family Unionidae; genus Potamilus; species Potamilus streckersoni. The sequence continues at coordinate 1,438,494 of JAEAOA010001395.1, forward strand.
GCTGTGACATTAATATCAGAATACTATTGAATGAATGGCACCATGACCTAACTTGAGAATATATGAACCATTTTGTTGCTGTGACATTAATATCAGAATACTGTCGAATGAATGGCACCATGACCTAACTTGAGAATATATGAACCATCTTGTTGCTGTGACATTAATATCAGAATACTATCGAATGAATGGCACCATGACCTAACTTGAGAATATATGAACCATTTTGTTGCTGTGACATTAATATCAGAATACTATCGAATGAATGGCACCATGACCTAACTTGAACCATCTTGTTGCTGTGACATTAATATCAGAATACTATCGAATGAATGGCACCATGACCTAACTTGAGAATATATGAACCATCTTGTTGCTGTGACATTAATATCAGAATACTATCGAATGAATGGCACCATGACCTAACTTGAGAATATATGAACCATCTTGTTGCTGTGACATTAATATCAGAATACTATCGAATGAATGGCACCATGACCTAACTTGACAATATATGAACCATCTTGTTGCTGTGACATTAATATCAGAATACTATCGAATGAATGGCACCATGACCTAACTTGACAATATATGAACCATCTTGTTGCTGTGACATTAATATCAGAATACTATCGAATGAATGGCACCATGACCTAACTTGACAATATATGAACCATCTTGTTGCTGTGACATTAATGTCAGAATACTATCGAATGAATGGCACCATGACCTAACTTGACAATATATGAACCATCTTGTTGCTGTGACATTAATATCAGAATACTATCGAATGAATGGCACCAGGACCTAACTTGACAATATATGAACCATCTTGTTGCTGTGACATTAATATCAGAATACTATCGAATGAATGGCACCATGACCTAACTTGAGAATATATGAACCATCTTGTTGCTGTGACATTAATATCAGAATACTATCGAATGAATGGCACCATGACCTAACTTGAGAATATATGAACCATCTTGTTGCTGTGACATTAATATCAGAATACTATCGAATGAATGGCACCATGACCTAACTTGAGAATATATGAACCATCTTGTTGCTGTGACATTAATATCAGAATACTATCGAATGAATGGCACCATGACCTAACTTGAGAATATATGAACCATCTTGTTGCTGTGACATTAATATCAGAATACTATCGAATGAATGGCACCATGACCTAACTTGAAAATATATGAACCATCTTGTTGCTGTGACATTAATATCAGAATACTATCGAACGAATGGCACCATGACCTAACTTGAGAATATATGAACCATCTTGTTGCTGTGACATTAATATCAGAATACTATCGAATGAATGGCACCATGACCTAACTTGAACCATCTTGTTAATAACAGAGTAATATGGTACTCATACTGCAAGATGGTGCACATTTTGAAAGCTGTAAATTGACAAAATTCAAATTGTTCAAATTTCTACAAAACTCCTATCCTAGCTTGCTAGGTAAATACTCTGTAAACTACATCATAATAAAGGCAATTACTGTAACCTTTATCATAATAAAGGTAAATAATAGGTAACCTTCATCAAAGAAATGGTCATTACTCTGTAACCTTTATAGCAATTATTATTATCTGTACATGAATACCGACAACCTTGTCTTTTTGAGGTATAGTGGCAACTTTTATCAGTAGAAACCGGCATATACTGGTGTAAAGGAACCTCAGACGATCAACAAAAATGTTGATTTTTACACACAATATTGGTAAGTTACAATTTGCTGCTAGTCACAGGTCAACTCTAACCAAAGAAATTACATTTTAGAAAAAAAGTATAGTCATACATGTACATGTACTTAAATTGGCCTAGATTTTGGACAGTAAGAGAAAATCAATGTCTTGCTGAGGCTATGAACGGGATGAGGCAGTTCACAGGGAATTAAAAACAACTTTAAACCACTGGCATTGTTGCAGTAACCTAAGTGTTATAAAAATGTGTTACCTGTTACTTAATCTCATTTAAAAGACATCCAACCTTCTTTTTTCTGCAACCAGGCTTGACCTAATTATTATTTTTATTGTGCATTATAAATGCCATTTGTTTTTAAAAACAAAACTCCTCATTTCTGGTACTTCAGATACATAATCATTCTTATGCAGCAGATTTGCCAACTAAACCCTGATATCTCAGGACCATTTATATTGATAATTTGTTGACACCCCTGACATAATCAAGTTAACTGGGTTTGATTGTAGTAATAACTACACTTATACCTTTCTGGGTTTGGCATGTACAAACTTACAACAAAGCAGTTCAGGTTCACATTTAATATAATTTCCCTTTTATCAAGTACTTAGGTAATTTATCATTAGGATCTACCTGGTTGGATTTACAATTATTTTGACATATTTATTTCTTGATTTATTGATTCTGGTTTTTGCTCGATTCAAACCGAAACACTGATGAACAGTGATTTTGTCTGTTAAAAATATCTATTAGACAATGCACATCTCCTGACAGCACTAAATATAATCTGAATAAGTTATAATAGATAGTTCTGGTTGGAATAATAGACATTGTTATTCAAAGACATTAAATTAGTAGATAAAGAACTGAACCATGACATCTACAAATAAGAAGCCACCCAAATAATTTTCTTTTCCTGTATCAGACTCTAATATGGCTGAGAGACAAAGAAAAAAAAAAGGAAAAAGATTATAATGAATACATATAAAAAAATATGCAGTAAATTTACAGCCCATTAACCCTTAGTCAGATATTATGGAAAATAATATGCTTCTGTTGTGGGTGGGAGTGGATTTGCATTAAAATACATCTGACTGTGATCATTATGTTTTTAAACTGCATCTCTTGTGGGTGGGAGTGGATTTGTATTAAAATACATCTGACTGATCATTGTTTTTAAACTGCTTCTGTTGTGGGTGGGAGTGGATTTGTATTAAAATACATCTGACTGATCATTATGTTTTTAAATTGATTCTGTTGTGGGTGGGAGTGGATTTGTATTAAAATACATTTGACTGATCATTATGTTTTTAAACTGCTTCTCTTGTGGGTGGGAGTGGATTTGTATTAAAATACATCTGACTGATCATTATGTTTTTAAACTGCTTCTGTTGTGGGTGGGAGTGGATTTGTATTAAAATACATCTGACTGTGATCATTATGTTTTTAAACTGCTTCTGTTGTGGGTGGGAGTGGATTTGTATTAAAATACATCTGACTGATCATTGTTTTTAAACTGCTTCTGTTGTGGGTGGGAGTGGATTTGCATTCAAATACATCTGACTGTGATCATTATGTTTTTAAACTGCTTCTGTTGTGGGTTGGTTGAAGTTGAAAGTTCCTTAAGAGAGGGATAAATGTTTTACTGAATGAGCCCCAATAAACTTCTTTGCAATTACTGTAATTAGCCTCAAAAGGTTTTTTTCCTTAGTGCATCAGGTAGAACAAGTTCAGTTGGCCTTTTTTTTTTTACTTGAAGTTATTAATTTTGTTGTGATTTATAGCTTTTTCACAAACATGTTGTAATCTGCAGATATAATAATACATGTAAATAAAAGCAATTAGAAAACTGACAAATTAATGAAAAACTGAACGTGTGATGGAGAATGACTGACATATGAACAGATGGGCAGGCAAATGAGGATGGATGGATTGATCTCATAATATACATATGTAATTATGTATGTAATAACATAGATTTTCCTGTACTTCATCCAGGCAAGCTAATAAATTAATGCTTATAAAACTTTGTTCTTTCATGTATTATAATATATTTAAAGAATTAATTCACACAGTATTTCAATTTCTACAGATCTAATTCCAATTATAATATCTGTAAAGAAAGAAATACATTAAATTGCATACTGTATACACTCTCATACATGTCCCATCCAACTTCAAACAACACAAACATGGATCTGCTCTTGGATAATGCACTGCCAGGTCATTTGTTTTACTAATTACTCCTAACAAACTGCATAGACCCAGATCTATTGGCACATTATGAAATAGCAAAAATATGAGTCTGTGAAGTTTGTACTTGGACTCAAGCATAAAATGTTGTGAATTATCACAAGAAATCCAAAAATATTATCTTAATTGTATTTGGCACGTACTTAAACAATATGAATGTTGTGAAGGAACAAATTTATTTGATTACATGCTGCTGATGCTTTAGCACCTATCTTACCAATGGACGTTTATGGCCTCCAATCATGAAGTGACTCAACGTATCAGCCATACTATGATCTGATGTCCCCACAGTCTCTGCACCTTTCTGAAGAAAAAAAATATAATAGGAATTACTAATTGCTTCTAAATTCTTGCCCAGCATGCATGGAGATGTGATGATGGTGTCTTTGTGGCACAATTAGTCCAGAAATAGGCAGTTATTTTACTCCAGTTAATGCTTCAAATGTCAACAAATACATTTACAGGCAATAAAACTGAAATAGCATAAAAATTAAAGGACTAATATTAAAAGTGTCATGAACATATGACTTGAATATTAGGTGCACACTTGGTATCTTAATGATGCAATTTTAAAATTCCATCTTTACTACATTTGCTCTCTGGTATCATAATTTCTATATGCATCCAATACAGGTGGTTGTCAGTGCTTAGGAACAGTCAGAATTAGGGAATTACCCATACTATTAATAACAACCATGTGATCATATTGGTAAATATGTAAGATGTGTTGGAACTGGCATACATATCATTACTGATTTACCCTGATAGCACCAGAGATTTTGCCAGGATGTTATCTATAGAGGGAAGCTCCCACCCATCACAGAAATAATGAGGGAGTAGCACAAAAATGAGGTGGGAGGAGGAAACAGTCCTAGATCAATATTTACCTAACATTTCAAAATCCATCTTTCTTTCTACTCTATGTTAGAGCTCAAATGAAATCAAAATCTTACAAAAGAATCATTTCTAGTTCTATAAGCATCAACTTGCTGCTTGTTTCTCAGCTGAATCTGTTCCATACCTGAGCAAGAATATTGTTCTGTGCCCCCTTTCACAATCTGCTGTCTGATAGGACATACACATAGCTAGCTAAACCAGCTGGAACATGTTTGGAAATTGTTCTTTATAGCTGTTACATGCAATTTTGCACTGCTCACAATTACTGTTTTGATACTTCTCAAAAAACAAAAAACAATTTTCACTATCATAGGCTCTGTCAAAGTTTCATTTTCTTGAATCAATGCTTCACCAACTACTATGCCAAATTTCTTATCTGTTCCATAATGATGTATTGGGATTTTAAGCCCATTAATATCATAGTCTGCTTGTACGGACAGAGGTATTATGATCAAATAATCGATTTAATTTTTAGATTCCTATTTCATTAAATTTATCTTAACCCTTATACTAAGGCTATATGTTTTGGTAGCACAAGATCCTGCTGGGTTTAATTGTTTGAAAAAAGAATGAAAATTGCACTGTACTTTCCAATTGCCTGATGGGTTGACAGGCATGCCACCTGTTTTTATCCATCATGCATGTACATCAGGTTCATAGTTAATACCATTTTTGGATTCAATATCACTAACTGGTATCTTCATTCATACTGTCCTAGCTACAATAATCTTGTATACCTCATAACTTTACAAAAACACTTTCATCACTATTATCAGCCAGTATTTGCCAAATGAAATTGTCATCTAAAGATGAACTAAGTTTAGACTCAGTCATATTGAGTTTTCTAGGTAGCCTATATTATAAATGTACATTTGTAAAAATTCCTTGATGCAAGGTTGAAATTACAATTGTTTGTTTGTTCCAGGGCTCAATATGCAAATAAAAGTTTGCTTAACATCCATTCATGTCAAGCTGAAGGAACCAGATGTGATAACACATGCGAAAGTGAAACATCACAGTAAGTACTATGATACCTCTAATATCATGACTATTGACATGATAAGCACTTTAAGGGTAAATGTCTGAAGAAAACATTGTATAGTGTGCAGAGTACATTTTCATATGTGTGACTTTAAACTAATTTGGGAGAGTTCTTGCAAATCACTGATTTCAAAGTGCGTGAATTTGTAAAATTTGTACCATTCATGCAATCATATGACATAGCAACATCTCTGTAGCAATCAATCAAATCTTGCTCAAAGTCTATTAAATCTTATCAGGTAAACATGTGCTAATTCCTCCAAAGTGCTAATCTTTATGCTAACTATTGCAGTATTAGGGCTGTTCCATTTAAACAGACCTGGTGCCCAGTAAGTTCAATTAAAAAGGAAACAAATTCTAAATTGCATCTCCGTGGTTGACCATTCTACAATAAAAAAAGCCCTCTGTGTGTCCAAAACAAAAGCATAACCATGAAACCAAATTTTAAATCTATTCCTCAAAAATGAAATAAAATTATTCTACAGTTGAATCAATCAGGAACAGTTAATTCTGAAGAAAACTGAATTTTTATGGATGACAAAAATATCAGACCACACAGCCAGCAATCCATGATTGTCCAAATCTCATTTATCCACTGTTATCAACACATCTGATCCTCATGCAAATCCCCAAAATATGTTACGCTGGTGATATATACACACAAAATTACTTAAAAGTCATCAACACATCTGATCCTCATGTAAGATTCACAAAAAATGTGTTGATATATACACACACAATTATTAAAAGTTTGTTCAAGTGATCATAAAGGACAAGTCTGGTATGGTGTAGGAATACATAATGGGCATGAGACCAAAATATATAACTATATTCCAATGTTATATCAAACCTATTCTTTCTCCAGTCTGGGAACAAAACATGGATACAGTTAAGTATTGCTATTACAGACCACATCTTTTATAGTTGTCAAATTCTAAACTGTAAAACGTACAATGTGAATTATTTTGAATATCATGGTAAGTGTGTGTGTGTGTGTGTGTGTGTACATCTATATATATATATATATATATATATATATATATATATATATATATATTGCCATGATGTCACATCTCCTGTTGGCAATTACAGATAAGGTCCAAGGTACTAATCTGCTAAACTGTAAAATGGTACAATGTGATTTATTTTGAATATCATGTGTGTGTGTGTGTGTGTGTTTGTGTACATATATATATATATATATATATATATATATATATATATATATATATATATATATATATATATATATATATATTTATATACATACACATACATACATTCATGCATACATACATACATACATGCATGCATGCATACATACATACATACATACATACATACATACATACATACATACATACATACATACATACATACATACATACATACATACATACATACATACATACATACATACATACATACATACATACATACATACATACATACATACATACATACATACATACATACATACATACATACATACATACATACATACATACATACATACATACATACATACATACATACATACATACATACATACATACATACATACATACATACATATATATATTGCCATGTCACATCTCCTGTTGGCAATTACAGATAAGGTCCAAGGTACTAATCTGCTATTTAATAAAATAATAAAACTAGGTCACATTTTCCATTATCCAGAATGGAGACTAAATTCTTGGCACATGTGTAGCAACAGCCAACACATAATCTGACCCTATGAGGTAAAAGGTTACTGATGCATAAAAAAGGTACAAACTGTACACAAATTAATGATTAGAATCATCCCTGTGTGTACTGTGGACATCCCACAGGGTATATCATCCATGTCTGATACACTGACTGAACAGGCACCAAAGTGATTAGTGTCACTGAGATGGATGGGTGCTGGTCAGTGATATAGACTGACTGGTTGTAGGGGTCCCCATATCCAATGGTGAAGCCTGACTGTAAGCAGCATGACTCACTGACATGACCAAACTTTGGTCACTAATGGGGCTACCTGGTCAATAATCACAAGAGCAGAGGAGAGCAAAGGAGACTGGTAATAAAAGCATGTGAGGCTTGGGATGAAAGCCCTTGTGCATGGACTTGTAGGCAATCTTGCCATGCTTGGACATTTGGTGTGGCTTGTGCAATGAGCTACCAAATGTGAGAGAAAATATCTCCTGTCATCTCCAAATCTATATGTCAAAGACATGATGAAAGGTGGGATACAAACTCCCCATAAGCTAGCAACTACAATACTGTCTCCTCAACATTTTGCATCCCACATTGCACCATTCTTTCACATCAGAATGCTGGATGTGATGCTCAATGCAGGAAAAGGTTTAGGGCCGTGGTTAACAACCGTTTTTTTGGACTAGACCCTATAAAAGATAGTTCCTTAACTCCATGACCACATTTCTACATTTTTATAAGTTTTGCTACCCTCAATATAATGTCCTGGTGACCCTTCACAACCTTCCAATACATCCTCATGACCCTGATTATGGGTCATGACCTGGGACTTGAGAGCACTGATTTAAGGAATCATGGAGAGGAAGATCCATTATAATTTGCAGAATTATGCTGGCTAGACAGTTGTAGAATGAAGTCTCAAAACATCACTACCCGCAGGTACAACTTAAGCCCAGCTCTTCCTGTCCTTCAGAATTTTCTCCAGAATGATAGACAATGTCCTATTTAACCATTCTGTATAGATATCGCAAAAGTAATTCAAGTGTGCTTGATTCAGGCAAGGCATATCTCATGTGCGTCTTCAGATACTTTGAATTCAAACACTTGGTTGCCAATTAATATGAAATGACAACATAATGGAAAAATGACAACTTAAAAGTGTAAACTACATCAATAAGCACATCTGTAAAATAAGTGTAAATCAAAAACTCAAAACAGTATACACAAGATAAATGCATAACACTGAGGATCAATAATACTATGTGTGACTGCAATGTCTAAGTTCACAAAATTTGAAAAATATGCACAATTATGAATGAAAAATTAAAAAAGTAAACATCATCTTTTGGAGCATAATTATTAATATGATATTAACTTTCCAGGCAACTGGGTAGAAGTAACCTATTTTTAATGCTATGTTGACTTTACAGGCAACTGGGTAGAAGTAACCTATTATCAATGCTATGTTGACTTTACAGGCAACTGGGTAGAAGTAACCTATTATCAATGCTATGTTGACTTTACAGGCAACTGGGTAGAAGTAACCTATTCTCAATGCTATGTTGACTTTACAGGCAACTGGGTAGAAGTAACCTATTATCAATGCTATGTTGACTTTACAGGCAACTGGGTAGAAGTAACCTATTATCAATGCTATGTTGACTTTACAGGCAACTGGGTAGAAGTAACCTATTATCAATGCTATGTTGACTTTACAGGCAACTGGGTAGAAGTAACCTATTCTCAATGCTATGTTGACTTTACAGGCAACTGGGTAGAAGTAACCTATTCTCAATGCTATGTTGACTTTACAGGCAACTGGGTAGAAGTAACCTATTATCAATGCTATGTTGACTTTACAGGCAACTGGGTAGAAGTAACCTATTATCAATGCTATGTTGACTTTACAGGCAACTGGGTAGAAGTAACCTATTCTCAATGCTATGTTGACTTTACAGGCAACTGGGTAGAAGTAACCTATTATCAATGCTATGTTGACTTTACAGGCAACTGGGTAGAAGTAACCTATTATCAATGCTATGTTGACTTTACAGGCAATTGTGTGGAAGTAACCTATTTTCAATGCTGTATTGACTCTCCATTGAACTGCCAAAAATAAAAACATATTCTGATGGGTATCAAAAGGTGATGTCGATTGCAGTAGCTTAACCTGAAAAGCATCTATATACAGTGGCCACCTAATAATGGCATGAGGAGGTAATTATTAGTAATATCTGGAGCCTGTCTTCACATAAATGCCATCTACGTTTTCTACAACTTATACAGATATAAAAGGTGGATTTTTGATTTTTCTAGGATAACAGGATTTGAGAGATGGCAGATTTTATTTTCTGATGTTATGATGTGACCAAGTAATGCATTATATGAAGAGAACACCAACCTTGAGCAGGTAGTTATATAACCTTACATCGGATATACATTATGACTATAAAGGCAACCAAATCAAGTCCACAGCAAGCAATACTACTGTATTATCCAGGCCCAGCTTGTGACATAAAACATTATTTAACTCTTTCATAAATTTGCTTTTTTTGAGCACCTGCATAAGATCTGCAAGGTAAAAGCTAACTGTATTGTCTTACCCCAAACATCACCAGTCCCAGTGCAAGTCCTGCTGCCAACGAATAAGACTCTCTATCAGTGCAGTTCTCCATTTCTGGTCCTGGTGGTCGACCTAACAGTATATGTTTCTTTTATTAATTAATAGTAATAAAATAAATCTAATTTGTACATTTCTTGTAACAAAGTCAACAAAGACAGGAGTGGTACTGAGTGAAGTGAGTATATGAGTGGTAATAAGATAATGCGAAGATTGTATATTCCAAATATTAAAAGATGAGTTACAGAATTATGTGTGCCAAAGACACATCCACCCTCACATTTGATCAACCCAAATTGGGTAGGGCTAATTATTATAATTTACTGATGATGATATTGTATTTGAACTTGTAGTGTACTGCATATTTAAAGGAAGGCAGACAGGTGAATGGAAGACACTTAATCTGGGGTTGCAAATCCTTGTCATGGTTGATAAAGACCATGTGTACAAAATTCAAGGAGGTATAAGGACCTTTTCTAATTTTCAAGGAGTTCATTCAGTGACATTTTTATTACCAATGTTTAGCACATATCTTCATCCTGGAAATCACTTTAGTTTAGTGAGAATTATAACAGCTTCAAGCACATCACATAATTATTTAAGTATTAATAACAGTATGGACAATTCAGTTTAAAATGCAAGAACAAAAACAGTTCTCATTTGTATGTGGTCAACATCAGTTGTTTTTTCAAAATAATTATATTATTACAACTCTATGGTCTTAAAAAAAGTGACAGAAAAGAGAAATAACAAACTTGTAAAATTCAAAAAATAAATTTCCTAATAAAAATAATAAACTTTAGTGATATTCCAAATAATTGCTAATGCTGGTGTTGATGTGCCTGTAGTGTCCAATAATCTTTCATGACCTGCTTTATGTGCATGTGTTTTGGATTTTTAACATAGCTTTAACAATTTTTCAGTCACATTACTATGATGTCTGCAGTGTGACAGTTTATAGCGATGTGTATAGCACTGGGGCATCATGCCACAGCCATGTCCCACCCAGTCACATTATCCTGACACCAGGCCAGCCAGTTCTGGCACTAATGCTAAGTACCAAACAAGGAAACTGCTAGTACCATTTTTTAAGCCTTTGGTATGACTCAGCCAGTGTTTAAACCCGTGACTTCCTGCATTCGCTTTAACCACTAGGCCACCAGGGTGGTCCACATGAATTGTAATGATAGGTGAAGTATTTTCTTGGATCACAGTAAAATAATCCATATTAATTGAGCACTTTGTACTTCCTGGGAAGAACTTTTTGAAATTAAATAATTTTAGTCCATATCAAAAACTGAACACAACAAATAAATCAGACTCAAGAACGCATAGTTCCAATAAATGATTTCTTGATCATGGTTACAAAAATTCAAGGACTTTTTAAGCACCTTTCCCCATTAGTTTATTCAGTTAAGTTTATATTGGTAATTTTTAGCACATTTCATTCTGGAAATTATTTTTTTTTAGCTCTTTCTGGATCATGACAGCTTCAAACACATCACATAATTGTTCAAGTTTAACAACTGAAGTACAAGTATTGATAAGAGTAAGGATGATTCAGTTTTGAATGCAAGGAAATAAAATACGTTTCATCTGCATAGGTTCAACATCAGAAGTCTGCTGGAGAAAACCTCATCTGAATATATCCATCCATTTATCAGAAATAATAATAGCATTATTTTCAAGATTGCTGGTGCTGACTAGCAGCCATATTGAATGTCAGATCAGCATCATTTTCATTAGGATCCAGTACTCTTCATAAGAAGTCCTTTTTCATGTTTAGATGACTTTCCATTCTGGAGAAGTGATATCAATATCAAAAGTTTTAAGATAGCAGCCATGGCAGCCATACTGGATATTAACACCATTGTCATTTTTTACCAACCTGACATCAAAAAAAGCCTTTTGATAAAAACCCAATCTTATATGACAATCCATTTAGGAGGAGTAGACACAACAAGATTTTCAAGATGGCTGCCATGGTGTCCATTCTGGGACTTGCTAGTCATCCCAAGAAACCTTTAGGTACCATTCATTCAGAAAAAGTAGCAATAACAAGATTTTTAAGATGACCACTGTGGCAAATATGCCTAAGCGGCACCATTTTCACTTAGAACCAAAAAGACCATAGGATGAATGTGCGTGGAAAGTTCCATGGCTACCCTCCAAACAGCTTAGGAAGAAAAAAGCAATAACAAAACTTGCACTAATGGACTGATGGATAATGAAAAACAAACAATGGATGACAGGTAACAGGTCATTCCATAAGCACTTCTGGTCTGAGACCAGTAGATCTAATAATAGTACATTTAACTAAGTATTAATTATTCAAATTTAACTTTACAAATGTGACCCACTTAGATTGATTGTGGATTTTATGGCACACCATTACTGTAAGGCTATAGAGCACCACAAAAATGTTAGTATGATGAAAAAGAACAATCAGAAAGTTTAATTACTAAAGAGCAATACAAGTACAAAAAACACAATGACTGTATGGTAGAAATAATTGAGTTTTCCCAATCAATGAGAAATGTAAATATTACGTGTAAAGGGTAACAAAACAAAACAAAATAAATTAGGGTGTTAAACAGTATGAATGTTCATTAAAATATACTCAACAGAAATAGTATTTCACACACAAGCTAAATTTTTTAATAAATGTTAACTTCAGGTAAGACCCACTTGTACAATTAAAAAAAATGATCAAGATGCTGAAGCACAAGAACTTGCTGTATGTTTTAAATGAGACAGACAAAAAGTAAGTCACTTATTTACCCTTACCTATTTCAGACAGCAACACCTCAGCTGTGTGTCTGTGGCCAGTTCCCTGGTACACCAGACCAATGCCCATTACAGCAGACACCTGAATATTATGGGCCACACTTAGTTCAGTTGATGTTGGTGGTAACAAGGCAGGAACATGAATACTGAGAATCTTTGTTGTAGCAAAATCCATTGTGCCTCTCCTACACAGAGAGTTAACAAATCATTGATTTTTCAACATTATAACAGATCTGACATTAAATAACAAATTCACAATCACTTATATATCAACACAGCTAAATATTCTAGGGTACATAACAAAGAATTCTGCATGCACTGAGTATGATACAAGAATTTCAAGTAGCCAATGAACATGAAAAGTAGATCACTACGATGTGTGTGTTGTGTGTGTGCATGTGCGATTTGGATTTTTAATGTAGCTTTAAAAAAATTTCAGTCATATCGCTACAATGTTTGCAGTGTGGCACTTTATAGTGATGTCCAGAAATGGCCTATAGCATGATGTCCCATCCAGTCACATTATTTTGACACCCAGTCACATTATTTTGACACCAGGCTGACCAGTCCTAACACTAACCTATTAGCTCCAAGTGAGGTAGCTATTAGTACCATTTTTATAAGTCTTTGGTATGAAACGGCCAGGGATCGAACCCACAACCTCCTGCATCTGAGGCCAATGCTCTAACCACTAGGCCAATGGAGCGGTCTCACTACGGCATAATTATTTTTTACAATAATGAGGAGTACCAATGAAGATGCATGCATCTACAAAGCTTCTTGATGGCAATTTCAACAGGTCAAAGAAATTGGGCTTAATAAAGACAATTAACATGCTCAGTTGGGCATAAATAAAGCACAATGTGACCTTTTTTCATAACAAGTACCAGAGTAAAGAAAAAATTTGTTGCCATCACAAATTTGGGCAGTATTCCACAAGATAAATGTAACTATAAAATTTCAGACCTGTATACGCAGGATTATTAGAGACATGATAAAAAATGCAAACAATTTTGTTACAATATTGCCAATATGATACCAATAATAAAAGTACACAGAGTTATACTCAGTCATACCAGTGACCACACAAGACACAAATAAGATTTTTATGCTTGGTAAAACATGTACATTGCAGAGATTGTGTGTTAAACTTTTTATCAGTGCAACAATATTTGGAAATAATAATAATAAACTGAAATTCCACTTTATAAATCCTGAAACAGGTAATTTTACCAAATTTACATTTGTCTTCATTTTCATTTTTTGCATTCCATCAGCACTCCCCATTTGTATTTTGTTTGCATTCTGTTACGTTTCATTCACCCATCATCATATCAATGTTTTTCACTGGTGATCTCAGAAACTCATTCAGAATCTGCATTTATTTCTTTATCACTTGTTTCCTTGTCTGGATTGAAATGCAAATGCATTTAATGATGTGTTTGTCAAAATGTTAAAGGAACCAAAGTATAGTTTTCATATCTTGTCTCCTTAAATGTGTGCTTTAATACAATTGTTAGATCACAATATGACAGCACTGAATTTATAATAAATTATACCAGCAATTGAAATATAGTTTCTGAGTATTTGTCAAAAAAAATTTTATTTCATTTCGCTAAAGCAAAACTATGCAGATACAATCCTGGTGATGACATCACCACATCACTGGCAGTTCTTTTTGTATCTGCCTTTAAAAGAACAATGTCTCTGCCTTTAACTGACAGTTCAAAGAATCTGATCACTGGTTATCACATGAAAAGGCATTCAACTGTACAAATTGAGAAGCTGTTTGAAAATAATTGCTTTTTAAACCCATTAATAAAATATATTTTTATTTAATTCCCTTTTTACTTATTACCACTCTCAATTTTCTTCAAAATGCATTCATCATTTCATTTGCATTAACTTTTATTTTGTTTCTATTTAATCTACATCTGTATTTAATCTACATTCCATTTTCTTTTCAATTGAAAAGTTACCCATTTCGGGATTAGTACCTCATCAACTGTTTCCTTAAACAGACTAAAGATCAATCTAGAAATGAGATGAGAATTTCACATCCCACAAAATTTAAATTTAAATGATCTGCCATGGATAATATACCGTATTTAATGTTATTTTTTGTACCCTTTAATTTTTTATACACCATAAAGCCATAAAAATAATAATAAATTAAAGCTATCATATTTTTTTTGTACACAAAACTTCATTTGTTTTGGTCAACATATTAATTTTCTTACATAAACGATGTATCACTTAGATATGCAAAACGACCAATTTATTCTTTGCCAAGTATACTTGGTAGAACCCCACATGAGAATATAACTATTTGTTTCTTCAATGAAACACAAACCCAATTATCTGATATCTTCATGTAACTGAGACACCTAATAATAAAAAAGAAATAAACAACCACCAGTAAAGAAATAATCACTAATTATAAGTGTGTAGAAAGCCCTTTTATCAGCTTACTCAGAAAGAGCGAATGTTTTGTTAAATGAGAATCTATTCGCATTCATCAAATTGCCCTTCTTTGCCTTTTGTATCGGTGAGAAAATATAATTTATATTTTAGTTTTGTTATTGTAATTACAATATATACTGTTATACATTAACAGCTGGACAACAGCACTTTTTATTACATCAGTCTGTAGCAAAGACTCCTTGAATTATTTCACTTCAGAAATTATAACCACTTATAATGTGGTTTTACATTAAAAATACCCCGTTATTTTTGGTATGCAAATATATAATCTTGGTGTTATCTACCCTTAGTATTAGGCCCCACCACATAAAATGCATGTTAGCATTATAACTCCTCTGAACATCATTATAAATTAAAATCAATTAACTTACTTGGCAGCTGCCAGTCCAAGCAACAGACCTATAGTTGTCATCTCATGACCCTATCAAGGAAAAAGAAGCATTGTTTAATAATATTGATATCTGCTTAGATGTGATGATGGTCAAACATAAAAAAGTGGAAATATTATTTATCTTCTGATAAATTTATTTCATTAATAAAAGCACTATAACCTTGTCATGACTCTTTGCAGGTCAAATATAAATGGGTGTTAAGGACAATTTGTAACACAACACAAAACACAAACACTGCCTCTGTGGTTGTTGTTGTTGTTGATTTGAGTTTAACGCCATTTTTCAGCACAAGATAGGCTATACATGGCAGCCAGTATTAATGGTGGAGGAAGAACCCTGGAAAACACAGGGAAGAACCACCGACCCACGAGAAGCTACTGGCAGGCTTTCTCACTTACCCACGTTAGCCGAGTCTGGACTCGAACTCACACAGACAGAGGTGAGATGGCAGTGATCCCTAACGGTCAGCGCTTTAGACCACTCGGCCACTCGGAGCCCCTGCCTCTGTGGTAGTAAATCGTTCTTTTTCTTCATTCTGAATAAACACTTGCCTAATAATTTACACATATTTCTAGATAAACAGCTTGGATGACGTTTGGTATCACATTATCAAAGTTATAACACAGGTCAATTGTGTTCACTTTCCAAGTAATCTGTGGTATATTATATATACATCTGAATTTTAACTGAGGCAAAAGAGAATCATATAAACTTTCAAGTACAAACTTTCCATAGAGACAAAATTTAGTCTTCAGAAAAATTTGAGTGCAAAAAAGGCACCCACCCACCCTTTTTTATTTATTTACAGGAATTGTTGTTATCAAGAAAGTAAGGGAAATAACTTCTGATAGCTGCAAGTGGCATCTGGTCAATTCAGGATTACTAGTCTTCTTAAAGTAATACCTGTAGCCTTTCAAAATCTTTTCATTATTTTTTAGTTCAATGTTTCCAAATAAATCTGAGTATCTTTACCTTACTGAGATAATCATGTACATTGAGGATATTGAGGTTCACCAGATGTTTGTTTAGACCCAACGCCATCAGAAAGCCAGGATACTCATTTGTCAATTCTGCTGTCTTGGGCTTGTTGTAAATTATCCAAGTGGAGTCGACCTGCAGTTAAATGAACAACACATATATTTATTAACAGAAAACTGAGATACAAGTACATGTATCTGCATCATTCAGGATAAATACCAGTTTTATCTAGGAATAAAAATAAATACATATATCAACTCAAGAGTGTTAAGAATATATTTAATTTTTTCCCTGTATGACCCTTTTAATGAACAAAATAAAAGCACAAAAAATCAGAAAATTAAAATATAAAAAGCTTTCAATGTCCACTGATACAGAGGTGTAACACTTACAAGGTTGTGCGCTTCATTACAAGGAAACATTAGCACAGCTGCTTGAGAATAACTTTGAGCTTTCTTTATACATAAAAGCAAATTTCCGTCTATTTTTCCCTTTAGTCATTCATGCTTTTTCAAGTATTTCTTCATTTTTGCTCTTTTTTTCTCATACAGTAAAACCTGTCATGTGAGACCACTTCTATGAAAGACCACCTGTCTTGAGAGACCAGTTCTCTTTGCACAGATGTATTGGTTATACAGTAATATGACCTGTCTTGAGAGACCACCTGTCTTGTAAGACCATTATTTTTTGGTAAAAGAGGTGATCTTTCTAGACATTTTCAACTGTACTACATATTTTTCATGCATGATAACCTGTTATCTATCCAAAGGTTTGAATTAGGATCTTAAACATAACCCTGAGAGCATTTAGTGTTTACACAGTGCAATTTCAGTTGGTGTTGGTTTCTTACACTGTAAATGTTGCCGACTTGAGCACACCCATTTTAAGGAATCAGTATCCGTTGAATATACTATCAACATTCTGGACCTCAATTCTCCATTAAAAATATATTCAAAATTACACACACAAATAATGTAAAACAGCCAAAACAAATTAAGAAAGTTTTTTAGAGACTTATAACAATCAAGTAGGGACCTTTTTGTAGACAATAGATGGAATTTCTTTAAGTAAAACTTGTCATTGATCCCATCAGATGAATGAGTAAATGGTCCTGACATCATCTTCATTGCTCAATTTATCCTGTCCATGGTTGGCAAGCTCCTTCACAAGTCACATTGTTTTTCTTCTAACAGATTGAAACGATCTTGCACTTACCGAGTCGAGTCCAGAAACCTCTATGGCTTTAGTTAGAGTGTCTTTTGATGCCACTGGCAGATTTAAATTTGCAATAAGATATGTGATCATAGCTTCCACCCTTGTCACTTCTATCTCAAACTTGTCTTTCCTTGTCTGGTTTGTTACTTCAGCTAAGGTCTGCTGTGTGCTGTATCACAAATTATTTCATTGGTGTTTGTCACTTCAGCTAGGGTCTGCTGTGTGTTGTGTCACAAATTATTTCACATTGGTGTTTGTCACTTCAGCTAGGGTCTGCTGTGTGTTTATCGCAAATTATTTCATTGGTGTTTGTCACTTCAGCTAGGTTCTGCTGTGTGTTGTATCACAAATTATTTCATTGGTGTTTGTCACTTCAGCTAGGGTCTGCTATGTGTTGTATCCCAGGTTCCTGCAGACTTAGCAAAAACAAATTCCATGACTTTTCCAAAACTTTTCCAGGGCCATTTCATAAAACTCAAGGACTGGCTATCTTGCATTGTCAAGTAAATAAATATAAAGAATGACATCTTTTAATCTAAAATAATAAATAAGTTAACAACAAATATTTTTAATATGTACATTTTAAATTTACCTGGGCTAGTACACTTTGACTTTATGTAGTAATTCATGTCATAATCCAATGTTCATTGTAATTTGTATTCAAAAGAAAAAAAGGAAATAATTCTATGTAGTCTTTGTATGTGTTCCTTTTTACAATATAAACAAAACACATTACTTTCCAGTTGCTTTCTTTTATTTAGTGAACTACACCAGAAATCATGTGATACTTCCATTATGGGAACTTACTCTTGTTATATGAATTGAAGCCATTTATTGATTGTAATTTTATCATTTTATTTATTCGATTCTCGGTGCTCTATGAAATTTGAAGTAAGCAATTTCTTTAACTCCATTGTCACAAATTCCATGACTTTTCCAAAACTTTGCAAGGTTTTGATAAATTCCATAACTTTTCAAGGCCCTTGAAATTTATTTTTTAAATTCCAAAACTTTTCCAGGATTCCATGACCTGCAGGAACCCTGTGTATCACAAATTATTTCATTGGTGTTTGTCACTTCAGCTAGGGTCTGCTGTGTGTTGTATCACATATTATTTCATTGGTGTTTGTCTTAGTCCATGACTTGTTTGATGTCATTGTGACCAGCAATACTGAAGTCGCACACTGAGTAAGGACAAATGACAAAGTCTTCCCCTTGTCTTCCCTTTTGGAGCCATTTATAATCACCCTTATATGATGTCATGATGACTTTTTTCAATGCCCTCTTCAATGAACTATGTTTGCAATCTTTGTTTTTTATGCTTTTCCTCCATATTCAAAATCTATCAATATCTTAAAAGCTGTGTGACCTTTCAGAATCAAAGATGGCATTCAAATGGAAGTGGCAGGACTGTTGGGAAATACTAAAACATGGATCTAAAATTTGATCCAAGAAGTTTTTCTTCATATTTTTTTACTGTGAAAAGTCATTTGTAATAAAAAAAATCATATTTCAGAATGAAATACAGAAAAATTATACAGGTACCCAGGTCTGAAAGTTGTCACTGAATTAAGTATAAAAATGCTTATGCATTATAACTGTATGAAAATGCAGATGGGTTTCATCCTCATGTACAGCATTACCCAGGGGAACCTTCATTTTAACCCTGGTTATTCTGATATCTTGATTTTTCTGTTTTCGATTGCTTGTGCATATACAAAACACTGGTATGTGGAACAAATTTTACTTAAGTTTTCTAATCATGGATATGGCTAGGACCATAATATTTCGAACCCAAATTCTCTCTGCATCATCACAATATATAAGAATCTTGTCAGAAAGCTGCCCACTTTATGGAAGAAAGCTTCAGCTATGGAGGTCTGTGATAAATGAAAACTATTCTTTCTTGTCATCCATTTTATGTGATGAAATTGTTTAATGTACTGAATGTTTCAGAATTCACTCTAAATTTACGTCAGACTTATGTTACATAATGCCATGCAATCAGACAGAACAGTCTGTTCTAAGACATTTAATAGCCGACAAGCAAGTTGAACTATATGTTGCATACATTAAAAAATGACAAAAGTTCAATTTTTTAAAATCCAGTGATTATTCTGTCAGAGACACACTTGTGACTCAATGTGGCAAATGTAATCATAATCTTGCACATTTATTCTTATTAAAGTATTGAATGCAAAACTTTGTAAATTCATCCATGTGCCTCTATAATGTATATCATATTATACACTGCTCAGCCACTGATTTTCATTTGCATCAATATGGAATCTATATATAGCAAAAATTTATGTGTATGAGATACACACACTCACATACACACACACACACACACACACACACACACACACACACACACACACACACACACAAGAAATCTGGTGTCTTGACCTTTTTTAAAAGGGTATGCTGACTCTAGGACAAAGAAGTTTGTACCAGAGCTGAGACTATATTGATTTATAATTTTATTTGAAAAAATGGAGCAGCTATGGTTGACAGTGTTAACCAATTCTAACAAACTTTTATTATGACATGATTTTGAAAGCAAGGCAGAGATAAATACAAGATAAGCAAAACCTTTTAAATGAAATTAAAACTTGATTTTCCAAGCAATCAACCATACCTAATCAAAATATATACTTTATTTTAAGAAACTTGATTTTGCAACCAATCAACCATACCAAATCAAAATATATACTGTATTTAAAGAATGTTGATGTTACAAGCAATCAATCATACCTCATCCAAAAATATACTCTATTTAAAGAAACTTGATTTTACAAGCAATCAATCATACCTCATCCAAAAATATACTCTATTTAAAGAAACTTGATTTTACAACCAATCAACCATACCTAATCAAAATATATACTTTAAAGAAACTTGATTTTCCAAGTAGCTATACCTAATCCAAATCCATACTTTATTTAAAGAAACTTGATTGTACAAGCAACCAACCATACCTAATATAAATATATACTCTACTTAAAGAAACTTGATTTTACAACCAATCAACCAACCATACCTAATCAAAATATATGCTTTATTTAAAGAAACTTGATTTTCCAAGAAATCAACCATATCTAATTCAAATATATACTTGAACGAAACTTGATTTTCCAAGCAATGTGATTTTCCAAGCAGTCAACCGTACCTAATCCAAATATATACTTTATTTAAAGAAACTTGATTTTACAAGCAATCAACAATACCTAATTAAAATATATACTTTAAAGAAACTTGATTTTCCAAGCAACCATACCTAATCCAAATTAATACTTTATTTAAAGAATCTTGATTGTACAATCAACCATACCTAATCAAAATATATACTTTATTTAAAGAAACTCGATTTTACAAGCAATCAACCATACCTAATCCAATTATATACTTTATTTAAAGAAAGTTGATTTTTCAAACAATTAGTAATACCTAATCCAAATATATACTTTATTTAAAGAAACTTGATTTTACAAGTAATCAACCATACCTAATCCAATTATATACTTTATTTAAAGAAAGTTGAATTTTCAAACAATCAGTAATACCTAATCCAAATATATACTTTATTTAAAGAAACTTGATTTTACAAGCAATCAACCATACCTAATCCAATTATATACTTAATTTAAAGAAAGTTGATTTTTCAAACAATCAGTATTACCTAATCCAAATATATACTTTATTTAAAGAAACTTGATTTTACAACTAATCAACCATACCTAATCAAAATATATTCTTTATTTAAAGAAACTTGATTGTACAACCCAACCATAACGAATCTAAATATATACTTTATTTTAAAAAAGTTGATTTTACAAGCAATAAACCATATCTAATCCAAATATATACTTTATTTAAAGAAACTTGATTTTACAACCAATCAACCATGCCTAATCAAAATATATACATTATTTAAAGAAACCTGATTTTGTTGTTGTTGTTTTGGTGCTTAAAGCCATTTTTCAGCACACGATAGACTATACATGGCAGCCAGTATTAATAGAGAAAGAACCCAGGAAATCCATGGAAAGAACCACCGATCCATGAGAAGCTACTGGCAAGCTTTCTCACATATCCACATTTTCGGAATCTTATTCAGAATCTTAGACTCGATAAATAAAAATACATTTACAGCTGCAATAAAGGCTAATATCTAAGCATAATGTCTATCTACAAATTTTATGTTTCATTTTATTTTGTTTTTAAAAAAAAACAGCAGATATACAATTTCCAGAGGTGATATATCACATTCAAGTATTGAAAAAATATTAGTGTAAATGATCTGATCCCAGATTACCTTGCAAAAGTGAACAGAAATTGAGAGGCATCCCGATATATATGTAAATTGATTGTACATTTGCATTCTCTATTTCCTTAAATTTGCATTCATCATATAGCTTTGCACCGATTCATCATTTAATTTTCATTCATTCTGCATTTTATTTGTATTTTTTTCTATATTCTATTTATGTTCATTTTACTGTTGTTGTTTTACTGGTAAACCTATTTTAGGGTCCGTTGAGTTTCACAACATCATGATATCCAATTTGATAGAAAGGAAAATTGCATATACTGATCTAAAATAACCAGAGTTTGCAATGAATAATTGATTCTGGTTGTTTGGATTGTCACACTAGCTGGAGGCAACCTGTTTGGGAAACATACAAGCTAACTGGAAACAATGTTCCTTTCAAAGGTGTTTCTGTGTAGCTTTTCAATAGGCCATTAAGTGTTTGCCTGAATCCTAATAATAAAATATTTATTTTAATTGTGAATTCATAAAATTTAGTTTTAACAAATAAAACCTGTAATAAAATAGTTCCATTCCAACAAAATGATAAAGAAAGAATGGGGTTTTTTTTAAATTGTACATGTTTATGATATGCTTTTCATCAAATGCACAAGGTTTTCACGATGTCTATAAGATATTAATTTTGAATGCAGTCAATTTATATGTATATTCTCAAAGCTTTTAATCCTTTTAAAAAACAAAACCCAATCTTAAGACCCAAATCTGAAATTCTGACAATTTGTAAATTTAATCAGAATAACTAAATTTATAGAATTTTAATTTTAATAACTCTGGTTCTTCTACTGGCCAGCAAATTTAGTGCCATATCTGATTTAAATATTTTAATCTCAAGTTCTGTTATAAAACTATTTGGGAATTACAAGACCCTATGATACACACCTCTGAAAAGTTGGCTATTCTGAGACCTGCAGCTACTCCATTGTGGAAATGCGGCCAGGCACTCATATTGGTAGGTGTGTCAATGTGGGTCAAATCCACGGTGTTATTCCTTGGAAAAGAAAAGATTTTGTAAACAAGCATTGTCTGCATTGTAATTAAATAATGGAAATAATAAATCATATCTGACACATTTGGCTTTATGTAATCCCCCATCTATATGAAAATCCCAACCATTATTTTCATTGACTGTATTTTCCTGAAAAAAAAAAACAATTATTAAAACAAAAAGTTTCTGCAGGAATGCAGTGTCATACCATCACATCTTGCAAATGACTTGCAAAATATTTGACTTCAGTTACATATTCAGCTACATAGTTGACTTCACACATAGAACAATCATGTCTCGTTTTTCAAACTTCTTCACATAAATGCAAATAAGCTGGTGGTCAGAACTAATCATTGTCATTCTGAACCAATTAAATATTGTCATAGCCATCTTTCATTGACAAGTATCGATAACAGCATTTTCAAGCTGGCCACTATGGTGCCATTTTGGAGGTCAGATAAGCACCTTTTTATCCAGAACTAGTTACATATTGCAATAGTTATAAACATATGCGGATTCAACCATTTATTTTTAGTACACCAATAACTTTTTCTTCATGTGCTTAAACAAACTTTATTGCCTGATGATCAGACCCCTCATGTATTCTGAGCCAGTCTAGAAAATAAGACCCACACCCAAACCACCATGTTGATTGAATTTGCATGTCAAAACCCATGTGCAAATAATCATAGCATATTTATTACAGATGTCCTGAAGGACAATACAGTAGAACCTGTCTTGAACGACTACCCTTTCTGCCATAAAATTATGGTCTCTCAAGACAGGTGGTCTCTCATAACAGACCACAATGATATATAATCATTACATTTGTGTGTTGAGAATATGGTCTCTCATGACAGGTGGTCTCACATAACAGTGGTCTTTCAAGACAGGTTTCACTGTAGTATCTGATTAATATTCACTGCTATTTATAGCTCCTCAATCTTAAAGATTTATTTTCCTTCATGAATAATGAGCTGCTTATGTATTTGATGATACTTGCTAATGTTTACAATGCATCAATAGTTAAATTTATCAACCAAAGTGACATGGACAATTAAGAGGAGTAGCGACTGCAGGCATGACATTATTTTCTACCTTTAATAAACAGTGATCATTACTCAAAGCCATTAGTTAGAGTTGTTAGCAGTGGTTTCACAGAAATATAGTGTGGGTATTTACCTAAATGATATGCATCCACTGTACAATGACATGAATTAAAAAAATTTAAGCCATTCTATAATGATGAAGATAGTACTGACTGAAAAATAAAATATTTACCAAAACTGGCACAATATATGTCTGCCTATGTTTAACAGTCCTTTATATACATAACTGTACTTTCTGTTCACACCACCACTTTTCTTCCTTCAGCCACTGTGACCTAACATAGGATTGTCTGACCCCAAAATTGATTGGCTTTTCTACCAAAGTACAAGCCCCCTCAAAGTTTGGTTTAGTAATGAATGGCTGGATGACAAATGATAACCCATTGCAAAAAATTTTTGTTGTATGACCAATAAAGCTAAAAAAAAAAATGCCTCCTTATTTGCAAGAAAACTTTTCAAAGAGTAATTAATCAAAATGTCTTGTTTTTACACGAGAGCTTACAACATAAAACATTCAAGGTTAACATACAAATCTGAACAGTTTAGCAAAACACTTTTAATTTATATATAATTAAATAGCTCGTCTCTCGTAACATTTATACCTTCAAGACGTATTTCCTCATGATATTCTATAAGCAAAAAAATAACAACAAGTAATCTATCTCTCTATTTTACTGTGAGTCATCTCTCCTACAGGTATTAAAACCTATTCCTGTACATACTCACCTGGGTGGAGCACGCCCTGTCAAACAAAGTTTTGGAATGGGAAACGTTTCTGTCGGTATTGGGTGATGTGTGCTGAGGGTAAACATTCCTCTAAAAATAGAAGAACAAATGATTGTATATCTGATGGCAGAACAAATAATCTATTAAATATTAAAACTGTTTCTCATTTAGCCCCAATTTTCACCATCAAAACTCAAGTCTAGACTTGAATTAAGTTAAAAAGACAGTGATTTGTTTAATTCTAACTTGAAATTGACATATATAAAATCCTAGGTCAAGACTTAATACTGGTGTTGGTGAAATTAAGGCCAGATTATTTATATCGTAGAAACACAAGCAAAAAGTTCTATAAACAAAGGAAAAGATATTTGTCAAGCATTATGTTTTAAAAAATCTAGATATTTTGTTGCAAGATTGTGATTCATTAATAAAAAGAACAATGTAGGCAAAGTAGTGATACTATGAATGTACTATTTTTCATGGGGTACAAATGTGAAGGATCTAATAATTGCTTCATGTAAAAACCTAAAAGTAATCTGTGGGAACATTATGATTCTCTTCCCCAATCCACACATTTAAGCACTGACGTGGGACAAGTTAGCTTTTTTTTGAAGTTGACAAAAATCAGGAAGATATTCTAAAAAAATAGTACCGAGTCTAATTGTGTTGTAGAGCCAATATATTTTGACATTTTATGAGCCATGTTGTGAATAAAAGTTTACAAAACTGTATAGTGTTAAAACTGTCTGCTTTACATTGTTGTGTAACATATCAGGTAATTGCATGCTGTTCAATTATTACTTTGTTTAAACTTCCTTTTAGTCAGTTTGTATTAATTATATAAAAGGAGCAAATTGATCCATGATGAAATTTTAGGATTTCGTGCACTAGTGTTAGTATTGTTATGACCCTGTATTTTAAGTGTGTTAAGAAATGAATTGGGTATAAATCTTTTATTTTATTTTTTTTCATTAAATGTAATTATTAATATGTTTATATTAATAACAGTCTAATATGTTGTTGAAAGACATCGTGTTTACTGGAGTCGTAAATGTGATTCATGTGAGCACGGGCTGTGTATGATGGCAAATTCATTACAAGTAAACATCCAGAAATAGCTATGAAAACGATTGACCGATACTTGGTCAGGCTTTCCTAATGTCCAGAATTATTGTAAAATTGCATGCGTCCTCCATGCGCGTGTAGTTCAAGCAACTTATTAGCTTCATTTATATGCTGAGGTATTTTGTAAGACGTTCAGAGAGTCAAACACAGTCGTAAAGTCAGTTGGAGTTTATTGTAACATCTTAGAGTTATACAACTTCTATTACCTTAAAAAGGGTATTTTTTGTGCTAGAAGTTGTCTGTATGTCTACATTGAAAAACATGTTTTGTTAGAGGAGCTCCATGCGCGTGTAGTTCAAGCAACTTATTAGCTTCATTTATATGCTGAGGTATTTTGTAAGACGTTCAGAGAGTCAAACACAGTCGTAAAGTCAGTTGGAGTTTATTGTAACATCTTAGAGTTATACAACTTCTATTACCTTAAAAAGGGTATTTTTTGTGCTAGAAGAAGTTGTCTGTATGTCTACATTGAAAAACATGTTTTGTTAGAGGAGCTAATTTTACTTCGTTTTTCTGAATAAAAGTTTTGTCTGGAGAACAACATTACTGATTTTGACAAAGACATTTTCCAAAAATATTCTAAATTGGAACGGAACAATACAAACTGTGCATTATTGTGTAAATTCTGGATTTTTCTGTTAGTCGTCTGACGTCATCATCCGCAATTTTGGACTGGAACTGAACTTAAGACTGTGTTTAGAACATTTTACAGGACTTATGTTTATCTTTTGAACAAACAATTTGGATCGTTTTTTTAAACCATAAGTCTTGCTTAACATATTTATATTATTTCATGTTTTCTAGGAAAATAAATTATTTTTGTTAAAAATTTACAAAACTTGTTGTTTTCACTCTTTCTTTAAGTTACTTTGAATGAGCCTATACATAGCAGTATGTAATGGGTTAATATGTACAGAAACTTGCAAAGTCACAAACTGCTATTAGTTATAATAACAAATGTACAATAAAAAAACACAGAAAGAAAATTATTGTGGTCTGACCTCACCAAGAAAAATATATATATATTTGTATAAACATGAAAAATGATTGCAATGAAAACTAAAGTATTTATATAATTGTGAACTCTAAATATCCACAAGTCAATGCTATCAGTCTCTGATCTTCCCTATTGTCATTTTCCATCAATAATCAGTACCTTTCTGATACACACGAAACTTCCATCAATTGCTGGCCACAAAAGACACAATTTAGAATTTTGTCTCGTTTTATATAAACTCTGTAAACTGTGTAGCCTGGCATATATTTTTAAAACATGACTTCACTGAGTACCATGTGTTTTTAAATGGAAAAGCCCTCAGTAAATACACAATTTTTAAAGTGCTATTACCAAAGTAATTTTTAATATTGTTATGTGTACGTTTATAGAGCACTGACCTTCATACTAATGATAAATAGGAAAACAAATCAGACCAATATATAATACAGTAGTACTGGTTAAGATGCAGGCACACATAAGTTATCAGCTAAAACTAATAAAGCTTAATGAAATATTAGACACTATGACTCTGGGCTTAAGCATATATTAGTTAGTTTTAACTATACCTAAATACAATATACATATATTATGTATAGTTGGTTCTAACTATACTTAAATACAATAAGCATATATTATGTTAAGTTGATTCTAAATATACCTAAATACAATAGTCATATATTATGCATAGTTGGTTCTAACTATACCTAAATACAAAAATATTGTTAGTGGTTACTATAAATACAACAGTCACACCTGATATGGTCACCTTTAAATACAGAAGCAAACTGTACATTATGTAATAGTACCCCAAGCCCCAGATATACCTGTGCATTAAGGCCAGGTGTACTAAGTTCCAGTTATACATGTATATTAAGGTAGTGTTGCACCTTAGATCCCATGGGCAGGGGACTGTATTCTATCCGAAAATTACAGAAAGCAGCCACAACCAGTCTAATGGGAACCAGAACTATTCCACCCAGGTAATGACCAATTCAATGATCTATGATGGGTATCCAATAACAAATTGTTACATAATCATTGATGTGAGTTTCAACAACCTGTAAATTGATTACCTTGTCCTTGTAATTTGAGAGTTTACTGCCAATGGTGGGATTTTCATGTGTTATAAGTAATAAAAGGACTACAGGTAGTCCATGCTGGCTGGTGAATCATTGATTAAAAATATTAGAGGTGAGACAAAAATTTAGCAGAAACACTAACCAAAGCATTTTGGGTTTTTTTTTTTCATGCTAAACTGTTATTATGTTATTCAAGCTGTTTTAAGAAGAAACTTTACGGGAAGTTCTTATCTGTTTTTGGTCAATTCATACCAAAATGCCAATTCTAGGAAAATCATTTGCTAAAACAAAACCATAAAAAATTCAACAATTCTTACAAATCAGAGTTTAATTAAAATAAGTGCAGGTGAGTGGCAAAAATCAAGAGTTTTCATGGTTTGTTTCATGCAAACAAGATTTTAAGATTGAGAGATATGAGCATAATACCAGTGCCAAAAAAAGCGTAATCTGAGCATACAAAGTGTAATCTATATATGACAGATTAAAATTACAATAAAATGTATCAAAAATGTACATTTAGCTTTACTATTAACCTGGATCTACAGTTCTTGCCACAAATGTCCAAATCCACATGGACAATACCAGAATGCAAACCCAAAGCATACTGACAAATTATATACAACATACTCTTATTGTCTACAATTTGAAAGATTGATGGTGAAATCATCTCCACAATCCTGCAATGAGTATGATGATGTTTTCAACCCAAACACTGTATTCCATCACCATATTTTTTAATGATTTGTCCTTTTCATGCTCTGACATATTTTAAAGTTTAAAAATATTCATCTCTCCTAACTTCGGACAGTCATTCAACATCCATGAGTCCCACCAATAAGCCTGTATCACTTAATGTCTTTCAAAATGTTTTTTTAAATATAGACTGATCCACTAACCAATTCTTTTTAGTAATGCAATGAACCTGAAAGATAAATGTTCAAATTGAAGAAACCCATTTGTTTTATTAGAAAATTTTGTATTAAGCTGATATTAATAGAACATAATGAGACACGAAAAGACATGTACTAGATCAAAATTGTAGACAGATTTTTTTTCAATTTATTTTTCTTGATGAAAAGCACTCACGGTTTGTGGAACATGTGACAAAATTTTGTAGGAAACTCAATTGCAGGTGCAAGGTGCAACACAGAGGTCAGGTACACTAAGTCGCATTCATACCTGTACATCAAGGTCAGGAACCATAAGTTAATTATACATGTATGTTTATGTTAGGTACATGATGTTCCATTGATACATAAATTTGAACATATCTACTGGTATACATCAAGGTCAGGAACCATAAGTTAATTATACATGTATGTTTATGTTAGGTACATGATGTTCCATTGACACATAAATTTGAACATATCTACTGGTATATAAGGGCCATCTGCTCATAAATACACTTTTCTACAAATAATTTGGTTTAGCATTTAAGGCAAGGTTGATTTTAGTTAAGATACTAATACTGTTACAAATCTTTATTCAGTATCATATGCAATAGGCGCTATAGACTGAGAAATGAACAAATCAATGACAGTTACAAAATTTTAAGTACAACAGATAAGGCAGTAAAGATTATGAATTAAGTACAGTTACACAATTTGATCCACTTAAAGGTATGATAAAAAAGGAAGCAAACAAATACTAGACTTTTACCTTCCCACAGGAAGTGCCATGGTTCTGATGCAGATGGAGTACAGATGCTTCTCTTGCTCTTCAATAAATTCATGGTCTCTGAAAAATGCAATAATTATTGGTTACTGCATTTGTATGGGAAAATATGAATGAGTTTTTTGGATGGATATACTGCATGACCTTGGGAGTGCAGTATATTCATCCGACAGAATGATTCATATTTTCCAATACAAATGCAGTAACCTTTTCATTATATGCTCATTTTCTTACTCTACCCATGGCATAATTATATAAACAAAAATACACTACAAGAAACAAAATAACTGAATGTATGCAATATTTTGAACTAAATATACAAGCATACATTCATCATCATACAACATTATTAATATGCACATAACTGAACCCAGATAAATTTGAACTTGGTCACACGCTAGAGATAAAATTCGAAAGAAAATGGCATTTTGGTCTACTTAAAATTGAAATTTGTAGTCATATTGTCAACAAATGTGCATTGCAATTACTTTTCCATTTGATCTGGAATTAACAGATTTTGGTAGTTTTGTAGATTTGACAAAATTTTGTGATTATGGACTGGATTTATCAACATGAAGTACGTAAGATTTCTGCCAATTCTACATGAAATATACATCGGATTAAAGCAGCAAGGGAGCAGCATGTTGACATCTGCAAGTGTGTTCCTGTTCTGTCATTGAATCATAATGTAGGAAAAATATGAAGTATTTCAAATGCAATTATCGAAAAGACACTATGGAATTTAATGTTTATTTCATTTTGAGTGCAGTAAGGATGATATAATTGCACTTGGAATATAGTCAAAATTACAGTACAATTTTAAAATGTGTAATCAAGCTTGAGAACCCATGACATGGCTAGGCAATTCGGATTTGCAGAACTAAAAGTACATTTTGAGGGAATTCAGGATGTAAAACTGTAAGGATAATTTTGCTGTTCTTATTACCAGTTAAAGAAGTCAGTTTATGCCTTGTCACTTGCATGTTAGGAATCCTGTCTAGCATCTATAGCTAGCCTAAATCTGAAACAATGTATCAAAAAAGTTAATGCAGAATGTGCCAAAGAGGCTGGTATGTGGCAGTCCACAAAACATCTGCTTTAATTCATTCAGAAATAAAATGTTTGTTTACAATAGAAAGTTGTTTTTCATTCACGTGAATGCTAAATGAATTGAGCATGCGAGTGAAATCATAAAATACTGAACGATTCTGACAATGTAAAAAGTTCATGGAGAAAAATTAAGCATATAATAAACATAGATA
The DNA here is from genome assembly GCA_016746295.1 of Potamilus streckersoni. Lineage (NCBI taxonomy): Eukaryota > Metazoa > Mollusca > Bivalvia > Unionida > Unionidae > Potamilus > Potamilus streckersoni. Next base: position 1,469,875 of record JAEAOA010001395.1, read on the forward strand.
TATGGGACTATTAAAACCATTACATTGCCATAGCAAGGTCAGCTCACAATCATAGCATTTACTGAAAGCTTCAACCAAAACACTAATAAACTGAGGATGATGATGACGATGACGATGATGATGATGATGATAATGAAATGATGACAGTGGTGCCATGAAATGAGACTGCTTTGTCTTGCTACCCACAAATGAGGAACTGACAAAAGCTCTTTGTAAAAAGCTTTGAAAAACAAGAAAACCATTAAGACTGCCCATTAAATCTTGTAAAAGAAATATCAACTATTTAAATATAAACCACCACAAATACTGTCAAAATTATTGATAAAGGTTATGAAATAATGATCTACTGTGAAGGTATAAAAATGACATCAGTTACTCCTTGCTTACAATTCATGGCCACAACAAGCCATTAAAATTTGTCAGAATTTTAATGGTTGCCATCAAGGCAGTTGATATAGATTTCAATGGTCATTATGCTGACAAATGAAGATGAAACCCTGTTGTCTTTTGTCTTTTTTAATAATTACACAAGATATATTTGATAAAATGCTTTACTGTAGATAAATTAAAAATTGCTTATCCAGCCTGTGCCCTTTAGGAAGTTTGCACAAACAAAATCTAGATGATATTAGCCAGTGGTTTTGAATATGACCTACTATGCTGAATTTTATACCTCTATCTAGAAGACACTAGACAGTGGATTTGTAATATGACATACTGTACATAATTTCTTACATCTCTCTCTCTCTCTCTCTAAGCGATACTAGTCAGTGGAACTATGACTTGCTGTACAGAATTTCATATCTCTAAGTGATACTAGCCAGTGGAGCTGTAATACGACTTACTGTACATAATTTCATATCTCTCTTTAAGGAATATTAGCCAGTGGATCTGTAATATGACTTACTATACATAATTTCATATTTCTTAGCAAATACTATCCAGTGGATCTGTAATATGACTTTCTGTACATAATTTCATATCTCTAAGTGATACTAGCTATTGGAACTATATGACTTACTGTACAGGATTTCATATCTTACTCAAAGGGATATTTACTAGCCAATGGAACTGTACTATGACCTACTATACATAATTTCACATCTCTCTCTATGGGGTACTAGGAGTGGAATTGTAAATTGTAATATGACCTACTGTGCTAGGGGATACATTCCAGTGGATCTATAATGTGACCTATTGTACAGAATTTTATATCTCTTTCTAGGGGATACATTCCTGTGGATCAGTTGAGACCTACTGTACAGAATTTTATATCACTGTCCAAGGGATACATTCCAGCAGAACAGTAATATGACCTACTGTTAAGAATTTCATACTACTTAGAAGACACTAGCCAGTGGAACTGTTAAGACAGGCTCCTATACAGAATTTAATATCTCTTTCTAGGGGATTTTAGCCAGTGGATATGTAATATAACCTACTGTACAAAATTTCTTTAGAGGATTGTAGACAGGATAAAACTTCTTTACTGTATAAATTAAAAGTCTCAAACCATGTTGCAAATGAAAATTTCATTTGTTTACTCCTTTTTCACTTTTTCAAAAGTTCATATATTTATTTTTGTTGATTTCTGATATTTGTTTCCAACAAAGAAACTAATTCTTTCAAATGCTAAAAACATGACAGGTCTAGTAGCATCAGCTGATATCTTCTTGTTCTGAAAAGAAAACTAAGGCCCATGTGTCAAAATAACAATTTATTGCATGAACACTTGTCTACATATTCTTCATTATATAAATATGGATATGGTCAGTGAAAAAAGCTTCTAATTAAAAAGCGGTACAAATCTGCATCTGTTTATGTCAATGGGTATAGCTCTATGGTAAAATAAAACTGTTTTTTAACTTCACCCAAAACTCTACACTTGACATTACTAGTCTACTACATACCCTACTTCTGGTCTCTGTGTGAGTGCGATTCTTGCTGGGTGAGCAGACTGTAAGAGACGTCTTGCTTCCTGGACTCTCAGATCTTCACTAAATCGTAGCTTCAACAACTAATATAAGAAAGAAATGTTCTGTTCTTGTTACACTGGATATAAAACTTTTTTCAAATATAAATCCATATCAAAACTCTTCACACTAATCAATAATATCAAACATACATGCTTACATGTAGAATCAAGCTGCAAACAATAACAGTACTGATCTGACATCATATGTGCCAGCAAATCAGGGTCAATGATGTTTGTTCTACTGATTAGTTCTAACTACAAAGACCAAGATCTGCAAATGCATTATGCAACACAGAACTGGGTCTGTGCAGCTTACACTACAAAACATCTTATAACTGAGCATATGTGGTACATTCCATGGAGAAGTATTTTCAATAAATTGCATATAGATTTTAACTTATTCTAAACAAAAAAATGCCAATTAAATGACTTCTAATAGATTGTTGTTGTTGTTGTTGTTGTTCTGGGGCTTAACGCCATTTTTCAGCACACGATAGGCAATACATGGCAGCCAGTATTAATGGTGGAGGAAGAAACCGGGAAATCCGCGGAAAGAACCACAGACCCACAAGAAGCTACTCGCAAGCTTTCTCACATATCCGTATCTAATACAGATGAATCAACCATATTTCAGCATTCTGAGCTGTGACAAAAGTTCTCACATGTGTGAGAAGGAAAAAAAATCAGATTTAATGAGCAAAAATTGTCAAGTGATTATCCTCTGGTGATTTTCAGAATCATAATACAAGAAGAAGAAAAAAACATTAATACTTTCCAGTTACATGTATATATGTTTTATGTTACAAGCATTCCAGCAGTTGTAATTTAGATTACAGCCTATGATCTTTTGATGGTGAGATTGCCTGTCCATACATTAGGTCACCATCTTTTTAGGTGACTAGGTGACTAGTCTGCATTTGAGTATATAGCCAATTTTATACTTTATCCCAGCTGGTGTTATTTATGGATCTGGAAAATGCAGACATTGCAAAACACCGACCCATGGGAAGCTACTAGCAAGCTTTCTCACATACCCATGATCCCAAAGCACAAGACTCTTACCCACTTGGAGTGTAGATATGAGTTATCTGTAAAGATGAGCACTTAAGACCACTTGGCTACACAGGACCACTATTTTTGAGAAATAACCATTTTTATTATTTTTTTTATATTTTTAAGTAATTGTGGTGTATCTGCTTTTAGTAATGATGGCCATATCTGATGGTGGATTGACATAATCTCTACAAAAATCTGCCATGATGTCTTAGGTCAAATCTAACCAATATCTGTTGGGGTTTTTTCTTGTATGGAAGCCAGGGGTATGGGGATTGGGTGTGTCTGGATGAAATAATTTTATGTTTTTCTATTTAACAACCATATATGATAAGCATCTACAGCTTTATTATAAATTTTGAAAACTTTTAATAATATGATGATCTATATATACCAATCTGGTCAAAATGGTCTATTCATTTTTACACTTAAAACAGCAACATTTCACACATACAGGATAATTCCACAATTACTCCAGGTCATGTAAGCCAAATCATGAAGGTCAGGGGCCTACATGTTGAGCATACAATCAAAGCATTTCTATAAATTGTGTGACCTTGACCCCAGGGTCAAAAGGAATAAAAATTCTAACCAGAAACTTAAAGCAAATTTGCTCAGAGTTTACCATCACCTGATGGTCAAATAGGCCAGCATTCATATCACTAAATAAATTATCTTAGGTTTCCTAATGACTCAATACAAGTTTGACTACAAATCCATTAAGGGATTTAGGAAATATAAGCAACTTTAAAAATTTTAACCAAATACCTAAATGCAAATTTTATATCACTGTGACCTTGGCATGAAGGTCATAAGAGTAAGCAAACATTCAAAGAATGAGAATCTATCAAGTGGTTTAGGAAATATATACAAATGAAAAACTTATCACAAAAAACCTTAACATAAAATTTTAAGGTTACTATAACTCTAAGTTAAAGATGGAGAACAAGCATGTCATAGAAGGAATTGTTTTAGATTTATAACAATTCATGCTAACTGTGATGAGAATCTATCAAGCGGTTTAGGAAATATATACAAATGAAAAACTTATCACAAAAAACCTTAACATAAAATTTTAAGGTTACCATAACTCTAAGTTAAAGATGGAGAACAAGCATGTCATAGAAAGAATTGTTTTAGATTTATAACAATTCATGCTAACTGTGATGAGAATCTATCAAGCGGTTTAGGAAATATATACAAATGAAAAACTTATCACAAAAAACCTTAACATAAAATTTTAAGGTTACCATAACTCTAAGTTAAAGATGGAGAACAAGCATGTCATAGAAGGAATTGTTTTAGATTTATATCTATCAAGAAGTTTAGGAAATATATGCAAATGAAAAACTGTAACCAAAACCTAAACAAACTTTATCACTTCCAACTAAATTGGGTTTGAGAGAAAGAAATAATGGACATTTGTCATGCAGTCATATGTGTTTGATGCAATTTCTGAAAAACTCAAATATTCTAGCAACATTTATTATTTTGACGGATAATCATGTCTTCAAAGTCTGACCTCATCATCTAAGTTTTCCATTCCATCATCTTCATCTTTTTTGTTGCAAGCCCGTGGGTAGAGCTTCTGGGTGAAACTGCCTAGGGGTGTGGCAACACCTCTGGGTTTCTCATTCTCAAGCAACTGGGAAATGTCTTGGCGACCTAAAAGTTCAAATCAAAACATGATCCAATCAAAATTCACAAGAATGCAAAGGAATTCACTCAAACTATGATTTTTGATGTTGTGACTACATTAGTGTCAATCATCAAAGAAAAGCTTACTATTCTTTGATACATGCTAGTAGTATACATTGTACAGGATTTTCAAAAATTCTGACCAATATAACGAGTTTGTATATGTCATTTGTTAGCCTTGACTAATTCCCATACCTGAACTTTCATCACTATATAATGGAAACTCAAATCATAACCTGGTGAGAGAAAAAAATCAAGTGAAAAGAAAATGATGTGTCCATAAATATGAAACTGCAAACGCTTCTAAAGATGAAGTAATCTTGTAAAAATGTATCAATTCTCACCTTTATGGTAAACAATAATCAAATTTTATAGTATTAGATGTTAGCACTCCATATGTAGCCACAGATTTTAATGTTTTCTCTACATATTTCTGTAACATTTCTATGCAGATATGGTATATTCAAGATATGGTTAAGTAGCCAGTTTCCCTCACAGACAAAATGAAGCTTGGATTGGGCAATATTTTTGTAACATTATGTGTTCTAATGATTGGGAATGGATAGCATTATTGGTAATTATAGATTATATTAATGCATTAAACAACAACATTAAATCCCCGATTTGTGTTCAAACTTTATCAGACACTGTACTAGAAAATATGGGGAAATCATACAAGTGAAAAAATATATGCCTTACACTTTCATTCAGCATGTTACCAAGTGAACTTACCAATGAGAGCATAGGCTTCCATGGGCCAGTCCGATGGAGGGTTACACCTACAATGAAATATGGCTTCCCTAATGGGTAGAGCAACTCCAACTGGAAGCGTTGTCAATTCTTTATCAGTCATGCCTACAAGAATCACATACTTAATTAGGAGGGTTATTGAAATTTTCATAATCCTAACAAACTTGCATTCTCAACAAACACAAAAAAATGACAACAATGAAAATGGATACTGTCTAATAAAACAAAGGTCATTATATATATTCCAACTTGAAAAAAAAAGAAAAAGGACTTGCTTTCACCAACTGCATGCTGCTGACCCAGTTCTATACACATATTCAGCTGACTGTAAATGATATGTCACAATGAGGACTGCTTTTGATAGCATGAGGAAATTAATTTGGAAGACAGTTTCCTCCTAGAGTTCTCAAAAACATATGCAAAATTGTTTTGCAGTGGACCACATGAGTTATTATACAGAAATGAAAATTACATCAAAACAGAAGGATGGAAAGATGGATTATAAGTTATGGTGGGCATACAAAAAATGCAATCAGCACAATGAGAAATAAAAAAGGAACAAGATAGTTCCTACTTAATTAAATGGTACTCAGTCACATCAACTAAACCAGAGATAACTGACCTTGTTGGCACCAACCTCAAAGTGCATCAAACTTTTCTTTTGAATTTGTGCTGGCCTGCCACCACCCCAGTCTCCACCACTAATTAATGAATGTAGCATGGGTTGTGCCTTTATGTTGTTCATGGGCATGGGGCTACCATGGGATAGGATCATTTTTCCCCAATTTGATATTCATAAGGTACACTAATAACATAAAGGTCAAGCCATTTAAATATATTTCTTTTACAGTTAATAGGAAAAATATAAGAATATTTGCTTCATGCTGGGATCAGCCTAGCTCTATTCCATGAATCTGGGATCAAACCAGATTACACTCTTATGCGGGAATCAGCCTAGCATAGACTTGGTTAAGATGGGATCAGCCCTGAATACATTAGCATGCTGCGATTAGCCTAGCACATAATCTACTTAAGCTGGGATCAGTCCAGAATTACTTGAATGCTGGGATCAGCCTAGCACAGAGTTTACTTGAGCTGGGATCTGCTTATCACCAATTCTACTTGATCTGGGATCAGCCCAGAATACACTGTAATGCTGGGATCAGCCTAGCACCAATTGGAAATCAGTCATTTACATTGAGCTGGAATTCTGTCTAGCACCAATTCTACTTGAACTGGGATCAGCCCAGAATACACAGTAATGCTGGGATCAGCCTAGCACATATTTGAAATCAGTCTTTTACATTCAGATTCTGGCCCATGAGTAGCCCAAACAGGGAGAGCCAAATATTTTTAAAAAATATTAAAATTAAATTAAGTATTGATCTTACTTTAGTTATGAGTCTGATGTAGAATATTAGCAATACTGAATAGCGGCATGTTTGATAGAAAGAGAGTTGAATGCATATACTCATGTATCCTTTACTTCTTACAATGCATGTATTAAATCATTTCTCGTACAAGTCAGTATTATTTTGTTGCGCATAAACTTTGCATATATGTTTATTGCTAGCACCCAAATGATCCATACCGTACGCTCTGAATATTCTGGTTAGAACGCAATAAATTTAACTCATGATCAGTTTAGTTATATCTCAATTATGTGATTGTTGTGGGCGTCAAGTGGTGGAAGATATTGCCTGGGTTTTTCCCAACTTTTATCAATGTTTGCAAAATGTAAGGACTTTTCAAGGTTGGGAAAAAAATTATTATTTCTCCCGACTTTTTCCCAATTTAACAGTAAATGAGAACCCTGGTGACAACACGATTTTATAGGCTGCTGCCATGGTGGCCATATTTAGGACCAACTTATATCATAAGAATTCTTTTAGTGAAAACCCCATTTTGATATACGACAAACTATTAAGAGGAGGTAGTAATAATGTTTTCAAAAACACCTTATATAAGTATAATGAAAAATATAGGTCACAGTGACATTCTTTTGTGGTATGGGTGTAACTCTAACAGATGCATACAATCATTAAGTGTGATGATGCGATCATGAATAGAACTTGAAAAATAAACTTGAAACCCACAAATTTAACTGAAGTCACTTAAGTATGAAATAGAGCTTATGGTGACCTATTTTGTTATGAGGATGTTGTTCTCATCAAGATGCATCCCCTCTGTGGTACAAAAGCTAAATATAAACACTGAACACAAGCTAGCAAATGTGAAAAGTGGATCACAGTGAGCTTCCTTTGCTGTAATGGTGTTAATAAAGATAAATAAAATAATATAGTTGAATCATTCTAGTATGAACACAGAACCAGAGAAATAAACAGGATCCCCAAAATGTAACCAAAGTCAGAGAAGTATGAAAGAGTTACCTATATTTGTGATGAAGTATCATACTCGTAAAAATGCATTCCCTCACCAAGGTCCATGACTCCAGGTAAAGCACTATTTATGCAGTATGCAAAACACCTAAGAACACTAAAAAACAAAATTGTAGAAATCTAGGTACTTTGCATCCTCAGCCCATTCCTGAGTACATGTGCTATGAAATAAACTACAAACTGCTGCAATGGACTTGGCAAGACAGAATGGTTGACATTCAGAATGTTGCATGCTTCTATCTGTGCTAACACTGACACCAGGTGCACTGTAATCGCCAATACTTTAATACTTTGTACAGGTGAGCTAAAAATGTCAGAAAGTAATCTTCTCTAAGGTGTTTTATTCTGCTGAAACACCAAATACAATAATTTAACAATTCTCTTCACTGGTATGCATGCATTATTGGGAATAGGATACTCCCCTACTATGTAAATTACCTTGTTCAATCATAAAGAGCACCATGCGTTCAACTGAATTTTCAGTTGGACTTGAACGACAGAAACTCCTGGACATGGACAAGTCCACAGTGGGAGCCCGATGACCTGAAATTGTGAGTAAATATATCAGCAAATATTGTCACCATTTAAAATTTTCCCATTTTAATAAGCAAGTAAAGATATTCAAACAGGTAGGTATTAATAACAAATAAAACAAAAGCTCAATCAATGAATATGGTAGGATTTACGGTATTGCTGATGTCCAGACTTAAGTAGATATCTTGGTAGTGAAGGAAGCTGGTTCTGGTAATGAAGAAAGATGATCTTGGTAATAAAGATAGATGGTCCTGGCAATGAAGATAGATGGTTTTGGCAATGAAGATAGATGGTTTTGGCAATGAAGATAGATGGTCCTGGTAATGAAGATGGTCTTGGTAATGAAGATAGCTGGTCTTAGTAGTGAAGAAAACTGGTCTTGGTAGTGAAGAAAACTGGTCTTGGTAGTGAATACAGATGATCCTGGTAATGAAGATAGGTCTTAGTAGCGAAGATAGGTGGTCTTGGTAGTGAAGATAGCTGGTCTTGGTAATGAAGATAGCTGGTCTTGGTAATGAAGACAGCTGGTCTTGGTACTGAAGAAAACTGGTCTTGGTAATGAAGAAAGCTGGTCTTGGTAGTGAAGAAAACTGGTCTAGGTAGTGAAGAAAGCTGGTCTTGGTAGTGAAGAAAACTGGTCTTGGTAATGAAGAAAGCTGGTCTTGGTAGTGAAGAAAACTGGTCTAGGTAGTGAAGAAAGCTGGTCTTGGTAGTGAAGAAAACTGGTCTTGGTAGTGAATACAGATGGTCTTGGTAATGAAGATAGTCTTGGTAGTGAAGATAGCTGGTCTTGGTAATGAAGATAGCTGGTCTTGGTAGTGAAGAAAGCTGGTCTTGGTAATGAAGAAAGCTGGTCTTGGTAATGAAGATAGCTGGTCTTGGTAATGAAGATAGCTGGTCTTGGTAGTAAAGATAGCTGGTCTTGGTAGTGAAGAAAGCTGGTCTTGGTAGTGAAGCTGGTCTTGGTAGTGAAGATAGCTGGTCTTGGTAGTGAAGATAGCTGGTCTTGGTAGTGAATATAGCTGTTCTTGGTAGTGAAGATAGCTGGTCTTGGTAGTGAAGATAGCTGGTATTGGTAATGAAGATAGCTGGTCTTGGTAGTGAAGATAGCTGGTCTTGGTAGTGAAGATAGCTGGTCTTGGTAATGAAGATAGCTGGTCTTAGTAATGAAGATAGCTGGTCTTGGTAGTGAAGATAGCTAGTCTTGGTAGCATAGGTAGATGGCTTATAATGACCTCACCTCCCTCAAGATTCAAGAATACAAGAAATTCTAGGGTGTACTGGGGATGTGTTGTTGATGCACATTTGCCAAATGGCGAGATACAGACCAAGTTAGTTACAAACAAGCAAATTACTGTTTTTATTCATAGTGAGATATTAGAATATATCATTGGAAGATCTGATATTGCCATGGCGACAACTCTACTTATTGCACAGCGATGATTTTACTTCTGGACTTTTCTTTTCCCCATAAAAAAAATGATCTGTCCTTGTGTATGTTACTCAGACCTTATTTCCATACTTTTAGTCTTATTTCATTTTTCTTCTTCTGCTCCTTCTCTCTCCCTCCCTTCCTTACTCCCTCTCGACACCAGGATGTACATATCTTAAAATGTGTTAACTATAAGCAATTTAAAGTACAATCATGCAATCAGTGATTGCTATCAAGATATGTACAAAAACAACTCCAAAAGGGCAAAACATAGACTTCAAGTGGTACCTTTTCATAATTAGCTTTCAACTTGAATCATAGAAACTACCAATGACTGAACACATGACCTCTTTCTATGTGTCACCCATACAGTGCTGTATACCCATAATACTCAACAACAAACAGTACACATTTTAAGTAATAAACTTCTTTAAGGAGCAATTTTAACTCGCATCACATTTGTGCTTGCCAACAAAGGAAAAATTGGGCATTGATTAGTGTTGATTGTAAATCAAAATCAGGTCAAAATAAAAAAAATTTGGATGTAGAAATAAAAATCTAAAACGAAAACTCACAATCATTTAAATCTGATGTTATGCTCTTAAGTCTGTCAGATACAATCTGTTGTTTCCACATTAGCCCTATCCAACCCCAACAGTTATCAATATGTATATGAAATATGTTAATGAAACAAAATTTTCATTTTCCTACAAATACTGTCATTATTTTGACATAACTCACAATCTGATGCATTATATGCAAATGATAAATTTGTGAATCACTGCTATCCCAAAATTAATATCGGTTTAGAACTTCTTTTTATCAATGTAATAATGAAGCTGTTAATAGCACAGAAAGGGGAGAATCCATGCATGTTGACATTTCTTTTAAAAGAAAAAAACATATCACCTTCCATGATATTCTGTCAAGTGAAGTAAAGAATAATCATAACATAATGTGCAAGAACCAAGTTGGGCTGAAAATGCACACTATATTAAAATTATCTGCACTTTATTGCTCTTCAGAAAGTTATCCAGGGATCACATGACAATATAAAGTTATCAATTTCTGCAGTAAACACCATAATTAGGTCAAGAAATATTAATAAATCAGGTAAATAAATAAATTGCTACCAGGAGATGTTGTTGTTGTAGTTGTTATAGGGTTTAATGCCATTTTTCAGCTCAAGATAGGCTATACATGGCAGCCAGTAATAATGGTGGAGGAAGAACCCTGGAAAACCCAGGTAAGAACCACTGACCCACGAGAAGCTACTGGCAGGCTTTCTCATTTACCCATGTTAGCCGAGTCTGGACTTGAGAGAGGTGAGATGGCAGTGATCCGTAACAGACATCCCTTTAGACCACTCAGACTCTCTTTGACATTATTGTTCAAAACAAAGATTTCCTGATGTTTTTTGAGTGAACTTGTCAAGTTTTGTCCCATGGCAGTTGCATTTCACAAGTAATGACATGCTTACAGGTTCCACCATTTTAGTATATGACCATAAATAGCCATAAATGATGATGTCATAAATATTTCAGGTGAGTGAATTAACTCACCTCAGAACTACTTGGACAGCTGTTGGCAGCTCTCCTGCATTTTACAAAACACAATCCCAGAATAAATTTGGTCTATATATTTTTGATTTACACAATTCCAATACTACATCAACAGACAGTTACAAAGTTTGAACAAGCTATCAAGAATAATTATTTTTTTTAAAAAAAATCAATCACTGTTTAAAATTAACAAGTGAATAAATATTTGGATAAGTATTTTCATTACATACTGGAAATGCAGATTTTACACAGCAATCAATCATATAAGATTTGTCTTCTGCCGCTACAGTCATAGTATAGTTGATATCTGTTTGTGCATAGATGTGTGATATAAATGGAAATACACTTTGTAAACTAGTTTGTACAAACTCAAAGTGATGTGAACTTGTCAAGTTCTCAACTTTTTGGATATAAACTGCAAAAATTCTGGAAGAAAGTTCGAAGACAGTGAAACTGAGATGCAGTTCTACCAAAAGAAGAGAAAACAATTTATCAAGAAAGATGACTGATGTATACTTGATTAAAGCATAATGAATATATTTTTATTAGAGACAATAGAGTAACAACTGTATTAAATGACTCACACCAAGTATGATCTAAAATGAAATCAATGTTCCACACAGACTTGCTTTGAAAACCAATAAGAAACCTTACCTATTATTTTATGGCCTGGGTTCAATATATATATATATATATATATATATATATATATATATATATATATATATATATATATATATATATATAAGAAGTCTGTATTTGTGCCAGGGGCACAATTGTTTTTCATGCTTTGGCATGGGTTCAAAATGCCAATCAACAGCATAATTTTAATGAACATGTATATAAGTATCTCTCTCCTCTCTCTCTCACACACACACACATACACAGAGAGGCAATACTCCATATACAAGAAAAATATATGACCACCCCCAAATGGTTTGCAAACCTGGGTTTAAATTATAGGTTACTGCATTTGTATGGAAAAATATATGAACATTAGTTTTACAAAATTTCCTGTCTGGTCTACATAAAATTGAAATTTAGAGTCATGAATGAATGTGCATTGAAACAACTTTTCTAGTTGGTCTGGAATGGATGTTTTTTTTTTTTTGTTTTCTGCTGATCCAACTCAATTTTGCTTTTCTGATTGTCATGAACAGGAATATTTTTGTAATAGCTGGGTCAATGAGCATGATGTACACAATATTTGAGCAGTGGACTGGCGCTAAATCAACCACACCTCAGTTTCTGTTCTGTTATTACTGAAATTATTAAAAGGATGCTATGGAATATCATATTCAGTTCATGTGGAGAATGTGAGTTCAGTAGGAAATGTAGTTGAATTGCAGTACAATTTTGTTATGTATCAAGTTTTGGAACTCATGACTTGAGTCATATCATTCTGGTTTGCAGAACTATGAAAGTACATTTTGAGGAAATTCAATTTGCATAAATGTAAGCAACTTTATAGCCATTATTATTACCAGTTAAAGGAGACGTATGTTCTTGCCGTCTTGTGCATGTTCACTGTTGGAGGGACCCCAGCTATGGCGTGCATGGTTTGTATCACTAGCCTCACAATAGTTAAACAGGGAAAATTTTAAGTCCATTTAACCAGTGGATATACAACTATTTCCTTGTCTTGGCTTATTGGTACTGATGCTCTTAGTGTCCTACCAAAACCTTCCATTGCACTTTTTTCTCGAATTTAGTGTTTTGACTGACTTGTAAAATGGTACATCTCTGACAAATATGTCATAGCTCTTGGCCACAATATGCTTTCTTTATAGAACCTAGTGAGCAAGGTAATATTCTGAACTATTGCATTTGCAAAACGTTACAAATATTTCTCCTAAATAACTTTTTAAATGATAGAAGTGGCATTTTTAACTACTGCATCTCTCATGTTTGTTGTTGACATTGTGAATATCACATTAATTCGTTTGCTTGTTTGAAAGTTTCATTTGTGACTCAATAAACTCGTCCACATTTATCATCTCTACTTTCACACCCAAACAAATAATATCAATCAAAAGTTAAAGCATTTAGGACATGAGTGCAAATGCTTTATTTACAAAGATATTCCTAAGACATGATACTATTTTTAGACACATGTCTTGCAGCAAGAAGCTGTGCAGCATTGAAAAATACTGCAAAATTCTGACACTAAAGTTAATAGTTAAAAAAATGAGCATATAATAATAATAACATACAGTACGGCTAAGATACAGGTGATCATTTTAATACTTTGAGTAATTTATGCTTGTAATCGTCATTTTAAAAAAAAAAAACATCAGTATGTTGATACTGCAAACCTATCCAGTATTAATGTGAGATATATTGGAGGGAGTAGAAGTTGATCAAAATTTTGAAAAAGTATTGTATAAAAATAAATTTTTCTGTAAAAAGACAAACAATAAAGACATAAAATGGATGGTTGTCCTATACTTACCTGCTGGTGCAAGTTTTCGTAGACATTTTTCAATTGCTTGTTCCCTGCTCATGTGTTTATTCAAAAGCAAAGCATACAACTGAAAAGGAAATATCACATGCTTGTGTAATTAATAAAACCTTCCTCAAGCAAAAAATCAAAGAATTCAAAGAGGCATAACTGTAATCTCAATATAAATATTCATGGATTAGAGCTGCAACATTAAGGTGTTTTATGACAATTTTTGTTTGTATTAGAGGATGGAAGAATGTTCATCATTAATATGTAAGGAAAGTTTATTTACTGGAAATATATGACAACAGCCACAACAACATGTTTACGTTGGGAACAACTTCAACTGTCTGTCGGCAAGTCTTGTTATGCATGTTTTCTATATTGCTGTGTGTTGCAAACTTCGACATTTCATACTATCTAATATTCTGCTTCATTTGACATCTTTCTCATTTATACAACAGATTTATTCACTCAATGTGAAAACAACTCACATAACTCTTTTACTGAATCAACAATGAAACTGAGATGACCATAACATTATTTCTTCGAGTTAGATATATATAATAAAAAGACTAACACATATGGTACTGAAATAACATTAAATGATTAATTTGTGTCTTAGATTATATAATTAATCTGCTCCCTGGTACACACAAATCAGTTGCATGATGTTAGACACTTGCGAATTATTACTATATATACTCACTTACAATCCATGCCAAGCTATAAACAAAAAAGATCCTGATCTGCCATAGCATAATGTGCCTGCAGATCATGGTCTATGTTTTCTTATACATATTACTCCAAGCAAACTGCACAGACTCCGATTTGACACTGCATTATGCAATGGCAGGTTTGTCTGTACTGTTCGCTGGTGAACTTGTCTCATTAGCAAGTACATACAGTATTTGACATGAGATGCAATAAGTGCTTGTAGTACAACTGTCTTGCTCGAAAGAAGCCTTGCTCTGACAAATTCCTAGAGGTAATGGATATTTTCTTTGGAAATTGAAAGACACTTATCTCATACAGGTAACAATACCTATGAACCAGCTAATAGTTTTGTTCTAATGAGATATCTCAATTATTAAATTATTTTTGGAAGCAGTAAACTAACCACTTCCAATTAGCACCTGCCTTTTTACCAAAATCAGCAGAGAAGGCAAAGCTTATTTTTGCCTTTAAGTGAGATCTTCATCCACATTTCACCAATGAATGCTTTCATGTTCTCAGTAGAATATCATCTCTTAATTTTCTTTTCAAAAAGCAATGCAAAAATAGATATTTTCATGCTTCATTTATGTCAATTATCGATTATGCATGTAATCACATTTCAATCCACGATATTCAAGCCAAAATAATTCACATTAGGCTGTTAGGGAAATTCAATTGTAGCCTACATGAAAGCTAACTATTACTTTGTATAGGTTATACTGCACCCAATACAAGAAAGAAAAGAAAGGGCTTATACATCAATATCTGTCTACAAGACTTTAAATGAACAATATAGACACAAATTAGAGACTATAGTGTCCAATATAGTAAAGACTGTAAATGAACACTAAAACACAAGTCTGATTCCAGTGTCCAATCTACTGAAGATGTTTAGTTAACTGCATCACAAGTGTCCATGGTGTCCAATCTAATGACGATTTTAAATGAACAATATAGACAAAAGTTAGAGTCTATAGTGTCCAATATAGTAAAGATTTATATGAACAGTATAAACACAAGTTAGTTTCTAAAGTGCGTAATCTAGTAAAGACTTTAAATGAATAGTATGGACACAAGTCTAAAGTCTATAGTGTCCAGTCTATTTAAGGTTTTTAGTGAACTGCATCAACACAAGTGTCCACAGTGTCCAATCTACTTAAGATTTTATAAGAACAGCATAGACACAAGTTAAAGTCTATACTGTCCAGTCCAAAGTATTTACACTCCCCATGCCAATATTTCAACCACTTTACTAAAGAAACTCCCATTTAAATCAAGGTGCCAACAAGTTGACAGTTGTTGGAATCTCATGGCAACAATCAAGTTTACAAACTATAAATCAATGAATGAAAGACCAAGTTTTGTACATAATTTTATATTCTTGTAACTTTTAATTTTTAAAATCAGCTGGGAGGTACAAACAAATGGGATGGTGTGTAAATATTAAAATTTTAAATGAAAGGTACAAGTCAGTCTATAGTGTGCAATGCAGTAATAATTTCAAATGAACTCTGAGTCTACAGTCTTCAATCTAGTCATTTTAAATACAAATCAGACCCAGATCTGCCATCATATCAACCAGAAGAACAGAGTCAATGCTGTTAGATCTACTATTTATGTCAAATGAACAACCATCACTTTCACCAACAAATCTGAGTCCATGCTCTCTGTTCTAGTAATGATTTCAAGAGAACAGACAAAATCTATCCATACATTATATGATCACAGATCACATATGTCTATGTTTTTTAGAGTTTGATGTGCATTATACACATGTGTGTACCCTGTTTACTCTGATAGATCTCTATCTGAAGTTTCACAAAGTAAACTTCATTGCATTAGCTACTTGTCTAGTTTGCCATATCAACACTAACAGCTGGTCTTACATCAACAGTTTTGAAGTAACTACCAATGAATGCATTTGGTTATTTCTAGCATCATTTTCTAATTAGCTAACAAACTCCCCCAACCCCATAGTTGCCAACCCCAGAGTACAAAAAGACTGCTTATCTGCTTATGAAGATAATACTATTTTCAGAAACAAATGCTGATTTTTAAAATTTTAATGCTGAAGTATCTTTCTACAACATCTACAACTATGTGTAACATGTCACAGAACCTTCCTTGGTGCACTCTTCCACCTTCTGAATGGGCACCCTGTTCCATTCAGGTGCTCATTTTGAAGGTACAGCACACACTCCGACAAAGGCTGTTTATATGAATGAGCCTTTTCCATGTCTCTTTTTTTTTTCTTTTCTCAGTCATTACTGACTCTACTGTACCATCTTTCACTGATGATCTGAATTCTGTGAGATTTTCTTTCTGAACTGTTGTTGTTTTTTTTACACAAGTAATCCTTTGCAATTTTACTATCTGGAAAACGTGTGAAATAAATTTAGTTTTTTCACACAAGCAATCCTTTGCAATGTTACTATCTTGAAACATATATGAAATAAATTGCCAGCAACAATAGTAACTAAAAGATGAAGTTTCATTGCTAAAAGAAATTTAATCATTGCTAAAAGAAATTTAACAAACCAAATTTCAACTGAATTACGTCAAATTTATCTCTGGTTTTTATATATGTCATAAGTTTAGGCTGAGGTGTTGATGATAAAGCAGCAAGCTGATGTTTATTAGCTTTCTCATGCTCTTGTATTTCATGGGTGCCTCCATGCCCAATAACAAAGCAATATCACATTACACTATTTGCACAATGTAAAGTTTTCTCCTTTACTAGATGGTTTCACAAAAACAAGACAGTACAAGTGTCCTTCCAGTTCATTTTTCTGGTCTTTCCTTGAGAAAATTTTTAATATTCTGCTTTCTTATTCGACATGATTAGAAGCTGAATATTATGAAGATGAGATACAGTGATAGCGGCAACTGTTTTTGCAAAATCTAATATGGCAGATGAAGGCATGCTAGCCTCAATTTTGAATAAACCGATCGTATTTTAGAACAGTATTCCTACCTACATGTGATACAGTTGTATCAGAAGGAATCAAGTGCCCATTCTAAAAAGAAAATTACAAGGAAATTTTTTTTTCTTTTTGTTTAATTAAAAAGCGTATTGTTTGCCAAAAAAACATAACACTTGTATTCATGTCAAAAATATGGGACAAATACAAAAAAAAAATGGACACTTGGTAGCTATACAACTTCTCCTATTTTGCTATACAAACATTAGCTTTCATGAACTGCTTGATGTAAGGTTACAAGCCTTCATGCAAACATTCATCTCTAGGATGACCATCACATCTCAGAGCAATTGTAGAATCCATTGCTTTTGGAAAGTTTTATTTGTCAACAGTTCATCACAAGATGCAACTCATGAGATTCAGATGTAATGGCCTCACTCATAATCATACAGATGATTGCATACAATATAACAAGTTTCTCAGTGATAGAACCAAAATCTTAAGTAAAAATGCAGCAAGTATCATTTTTAGGCAGAGAAAGACTCTCCCCATTAAATCAATACCTGAACCAGTTTGTATTTTTGAGAAATATTGTCCAAAATTAGGGTAAAATCATAATGGTAAACAGATCCAATGTCCCCCACTTTTCCTCCATGATCTTGTCCATCCATCCATCCCACTTTTCCTCAATTATAAACAGCATTACCTTGTCAATTTGACATGTTCCACCATGATGAATTACAAATCTAAATCCATTATGCCAATCTGAATACTACTTCCAAACAAAACAAACAGGATGAAATTTTTCAGCATGTAACAAACTTTTGGAATGTTTACTCTGATGCATGCATGCGCGCGCACACACACACACACACACACACACATATAACATTAAAACATTTTGACTCTTTGTGGGGAAAACCTGATGATAACGGGGACAGTTTGGGTAAGCTGTCAGTAAATGGTAATAGTCCACTATATTTATATGTTAGCTGATTTAAACTAACAAAGAACAGAACACATACATACTGACACAATGTTCTGTATATTGGTACAGACATTAGGAATGTACAGGACAGATCCATTTTCCCTTCCCTCCAGACTGCGAATGAGCCAGTCCTGAACAGATGGGACTTTCCTGCTGAACACTTGTGGATACTGCATCTTCTGAAGGTCCTCTGAAATGAAAATTTTATCCTGTGTTGACATTTTTGGGCAGCAAAGTCAAAACTGATACTTCTCTAGACATTTTATGTGGAGCTAGACCAAGTGATTGAGGCTCTTAATTTATGACTGACAAGAAGTATAAGGAATTGCTTGAAATTGCCAAAGCAAGAAAACTAAGCCAACTCACTTGTATCCAACCCATGTTATTTTTTTTACATGTATCTATCATCAACACAATTTCAATAAAAATAGTGTTTGTTCATTAAAACTGTAATGAAACAGCTCACTTTCATGCAAAAAAAAGAAATATAAGATCAGTAATCTTTCTCACCATCTTTAAGATTCCAGCACACACTAGTGTGCAATGAAATACCGAAGTGAAAAAAACTGCTACCTAAAAGTGAAATGATAAAATCCCAACTTTTTACAACTTGTGACATACTGTGTTCCGGAAGCTACTGTTAATGCGTTAAAATGAATAAATATATAAATTATTATCCAATAGAGCAAACATATCATAGTACAATCTACCTTTACTATGGGAATTCCTTCTAACTAAAGGTCGGTTTTTTTGTACTGCTCGATTTAATAATTTTTAACATATTCTACACCAACAAACTTCCTTTGGGATTTACTGGATAATATTTCATATTTTCAAGAAGACAAATGGCTCTGATTTAAAACAAACATATAATTTTGTATATGTTTATGCATGTAAAAAATTGTGCCACTTACATAACACAAAAAGGTTCCATTATGAAAAAGATATGCAATAATTAAAAACCTATAAAAGGAAATAATTGCCACTTGAATAATATAGTAATAAAGGCAGGTTGTTGGAGATAGATTGTGTGTGACTAAAATAAGACTGGCAGCAGAAAGAAAGAAAAATCAAAGTCCACTGAGACAGGGTAGGCAACTGAGAATTTACGGGAACCAAACAGACCTTTACAGGAGAGACAACTCAGAATTTATGAGAACCAAACAGACCTTTACAGGAGAGACAACTCTGAGAATTTATGAGAACCAAACAGACCTTTACAGGAGAGACAACTCTGAGAATTTATGAGAACTAAACCAATCTTGAGAGATGTTATACATTTTCTGGTGAGTGCTTCTCACAATCCGAAAGAAGTGACATGAACAGTTAGCTAATATTATACTGTTGATGATAACCCATGATGCTCTAGCAATGTTTATATATGAGCATTTTTAAAATTAAAAAATGCTTTTCATTTGTTTAAAAAAATACACCATTAGGCATGAGAATTGCATTTGATGTATTTGACTGAATACACACCACACATACTACCCAACCTAAATCTTCATCAAGATAGCCATTTTCAATAATTTTAACTCCACTTAACTGTATGCTTCATTTCTGGTCTCATGTTGAGTTGATGAAAATTTATGACATGTTTTATTGCCTGTCAACACACAAGCAAATTCTTTTGGTATGATGTGCATGATGTTGGTCACTGTTCTAAATATCTTGGGGGGTTTTAATATGAAGTTCTAATGTTCAACTTGAAACCAATAAAGTACCTATGAATCCAATTAAAGTGTTTTTGAACATGTAGTTATAACATTAAGCAGCACACAACATAATGGACCATGCAAATGCAGGCTAACAATAAATTATTGTTTCATATTTAATCACAATATATTTCTTCTTTAAATACATAACCTTATCATAATACAACTAAAGAATAAGAGGTGGAGGAATTACATCATCTTACCACAGGGCTGGCCATAGCTATACTAGCCAAACATGTGTGAAGCTGAGATCCAGGCTTGGGTTAACACAGATTAACAATAGTATATTCTTGCAAATCTAATGGAAGGAGACTAACCCACCTCACTATGAAACAGTTCAATAGATCCCTCCAGGTCTAATTGAGATCATAAAGATGAAACTGGAGAAATGTCATATCAGATCTCCACAACTTCAACGAGGTCAGGTGATTGCCACAACCTTATCAAACATTGAAACATAAATTGCCCCTAACACAATAAAAGTAATAATTTATATGCAAGCTAAGAGTTCACAGTCCCAAGGAAAGAGTTAAAATAGCAGTGTTATAAAATGGAACTATGCCAGATTTCCATCAAAGATAAATAAAAACCACAATTCAACATCACAAATAGCTGTTCATCATAGAACCAAGATAGATAATCAAAAATATTAAAACAGCATGAATTCTTCTTCCATAATTCAATGCTTATGCAAGATTTGATTTACAGGTATGACATTGTAAGGCCTGAAGTCTAGAGCAGGAAGAAATTAACCTTTCTTCGTGCACATACACTGTATTTAAATAACAAAAATAAATGACATCCTGTTACTTGAGAAACCAGTATGTGCTCACCTGGTGTCACCTGGTGCACATCATCCACAGCATGAAATAGATGGGGAAAGTCTCTCTGGTAATAATCCATATAAAGGTCACATTTCAGGTCACTAAAATGTAAGCGTAACTATTAATCATATAAGAAATACATTCGTCAATTTAAAAGCAGATACTGACACCTACCCCACAAAAATTAAGTATTTTTGATCTAGTCTGAGCTGGCTGTAAGAACCATTTTTTTAAATTTTTTAGGCTGCAGTCAAATTATGCAAAAAAAATTTTTAAGGATAGTGGTGGTAGGTTGCCAGTCTCTATGTGCATTCTATATAAATTATGTAACAAAATATGAACATAGATCCACACAAATATCTTAAACGGTAGATTAATACTGTAATTTCCTTTCAATAAATTCGTTCAATTCTTGTGATTATTGAAAATTCTGGTAGGTGAAAGCATTTACCTTAAAATATGTTTAATTTGTGTAGTTCAACCTAATATGCAAATTAAAAATGACAGGCATTCACCCAATAAAATGCAATAATTTAAATTGATCTGACTTCAAAAACTAGTGGTATGTCTGTAAAACATCCTGTCACTTGTCTACCATGCAGTAATGTCTGATGCATCTGATATTCAACAAATTTGTGGATACCATGGCAAGTTGAAAGGTGATGACCATGATTTTCTACCCTTCTCATGCAAATGCATTAAATGCTGCATTTAGATGACACAATCTTTTAATCCATAACCCTTGTATGAGACATGGCATAATGATTTATTACTAACAGTATGACAAATAATCAAAATTTCTGAAGATTATTCCTAAAAGTCAAATGACCATGGTTTTGATTATGATTTTCTTTAAATAATTAACAGCATCACTCTGTGGAGAAAACAAAATCTTTCAAAAAAGTTAACCCTTTACCTCATAAAGTGTATGACTTTTTAGCACTTCGCTACGCATGTAGCAAAGTTACCCAGTGCAGTTCATTATAAATAGAACACCTGTTACCTATTCTACTCCATACACACAGGCCTGTTAAACGGTGAAGTGTATGATACTTTTAACAGCAATTTTAACTATTTTACATTTTTGGTACATATATATTATATATGGAAAGATTTAAGAATAAAATCTGATCGTTATAGCTGTATAATTATTTTTCACGAATAATTTTTAATGTACTTCAAATCTTGAGATAACTCATTCACCATCAAGTTAGTGAAGCCATGTGACCATTTGTAGCTGCCATTTCTCATACTCAAAATTAACAAGTTCTTTGCCTGCGTCTACATCGCTAAATCATCTAAATTTTATAATTTATAAAACTAATGGCTTCCTACATTATTATCAGAGCCTTTGCCTAAGTTACTGAAACTTTCATACAACCCAGTAACTTTAAATTTAGATTTTTACCAAAGCATAAATAGTGACCATGTGATCTGACATAATGGTCATTCACACCAATCTAATAAGGGGTTTGCCCAGAAGGTGGCGTTACAAAAACCTGCTCAAAATGACATGTTTAAAGCAGGTGTCAAAAGGCACTTCCATGCGAATGGAGTAGAGGTGTCCAAAGGTACTTACATGAGGTCAAGGGTTAAATATTTAAAACAAATAAAAAAAAAAAAAACAACACAGCTTGCAATTAATACACAAAGATCACTGCAACCTAAAGTTATGTTGGTTCATTCAAAAAATGCAAAGATAAAGACTAATGAAAATATGTATAGAGGACACAAGGACATCATTACTGTATCCTCCTAGCACCTTTGGTCTGGGATACAAATTATTTCCCACACTCTTTCAACCTTTTCAAACTGTTATATGTGATAGGAAAAAGCAAAGTACTTTCCATGATATGATTAAAAAAAATGTTAAATTCATTTTAATAAGACATGAAATTTATGACACTCAAATAATAAAATATGACACGTGCTGCAGTCTGCTTGTGGCATACAATATTAATCTACTTGTAAAACTAATTTACTAACATTGTGAGCATACATCCAAGTTAAGCAAATATAGACATTACTTCAAAACTTATATTGTCTTAGTTCATTCAAGACTGATAAAAAATATCATCAAATATGCTTTAACAAATTACGCCCATAACCTTGAACATAAAAACTAAGACATGCATTAATGATGAATGTCTTTTTCATACCTGGCAAGATGAAACAAAAGTGGTACAAGTTGTTCCATCTCGTCTAACAGCAAAGTGTTTAGCTTCATTTCCTGCAATGTGAAATGAATTCAATAATAATAACCTGTGCAACCACAATGGCTCACCATTGCAAATCCTCATAGGTTTTATTTCATATATCAATTCCCTTTCCATGCCCCTCACCCACACCAGAAGCACCTCTCTACCAACAAGATACTCAAAACTATCTAATTCAATGAAAAGGGACACAAACACATCAAAAGATGGGAAGGACTGGAAGGAAAATAACAAATACAAGAAAAGATGCAATTTAAATCAAAAATGCCAAAAGAAAGCTTAACCCTTTCCCTCATAGAGTGTATGGCTTTTTAGCCCTTCAATACAATACACATGTAGCAAAGTTACACAGGACAGTCCGCTACGCAAAGGCCTGTCAAGCAGTGAAGTGTTATGTTACATTTAACAGCAATTTTAACCATTTTACGTTTTTGGTACACATATATTATGTATGGAAAGATTTAGGAGTAAAATATGGTCATTATAGCTGTATAATTATTTTTAACAAAATAATTTTGTATGTGCTTAAAATTCTTGAGAGAACTCATTCACTATCAAATCAGTGAAGACGCATGATCAACCATAGTGGCAATTTTACATAATCAAAATTTACAAGTTTTTTGTCTGCGTCTACAACACTAAATCAGTTTAATTTGATCATTTATAAAAACTAATGGCTTCCTACATCAGTCTCAGAGCCTCTACCTAAGTTATTGACGCTTTCATAGTTGTGATTCTACTCGAGCAAGTACTGAAAGATATCAGAGACTGCCATTTTGTCGAATGGAGAATACAAGACAGTTACAACCTGTGTACTTTAAATAGCAGATTTCGACCATAGCATCAACAGTCACCATGTGATCTGATGTAATGGTCATTCTCACCTATGAATGGAGTATCTAATGGGGGTTTTCCCTGAAGATGGCACTATGAGAACCAGCTCAAAATAGCTGCTGTTAACGGAGTTCTCAAAAGGCCATTGTATGGGCATTGGTAAAGTGCCAAAAGGCACCTTATTGGGACTGTGGTATAAGGTCAAAAGGCGCTTGTAAGAGGTAAAAGGGTGATGCAATGAAGAGGGCCCAAAACACAAAGAAATGTACCAAGTCAAAGGAAAACAAAGAAGATAATCCAACAGTCAAAAGTGGACTATGCTTTCATACTGGGATCTTATTTTGTTAAATTCTAGATCTCAAATTACTAACTGGAGTTGGGGGCATATGAACTGGATTTTTATACATAGCTTTAACAAATTTTGAGACATATTGCTACAATGTCTACAATGTGACAGTTTATAATAATGTCTAGCACTGGGGCAACATGCCAAAGACATGTAGCATCATATCCCACCCAGTCAAACCAGACCGACCAGTCCTAACACTAACCTCTTAATTCTGAGTGTCTTGCGAGGCAGCTGTAAATGCCATTTTTATAAGTTTTATATGACTTGACTGGGCATTCAAATTCATGACCTCCCACATACGTGGTGGATGCTCCAACTAACTGGAGGGAATCATCACCTTTGGCTGGGAAAACAACAACCTAAACTATGCAAAAGGTTATTGAAAATTATTGGTTTCTAAATTCTTAGTCCAAGTTCAAAGTTTATTTTCATAAACCACTTTTCCAAAATTTAATATGAGGCTCATAATTTCTGGGTATAACCTTGTGCTACTGAATTTGTAAATTAGCAGTAATGTAAATCAGTGAAGGATTGAAGTACTAAAGAATAACTTGCAATTTTAAGGGTTTTTCCACTGGCAGCATGAGCAATTTGAATTTTCCTAACAAAGTCCCGAGACCCAGGACAAGCTATTCTTACTGAAGAAATCATAAACTAAAATCTTATATGCTGCATGGCTAAATATGACGAATATACACAAAAGTTACATTTCTGAAAACAAAGTTACGCAATCACTGTGTCGGCATAATACATTAGATAATAAATATAAAGCGTAAATGACACAATTTGTTATCACTATGATGATGAGACTTTCAAAAGAATACAAAACTTTCCAATATGAAATGTTCCTTTTTGTACAACCTGCAAAGAACTATAACACTGAGGTTAATGTAGGGTGTCTACAGACAGATGTATGTCAAAGTGATTGATATTTCAAGCTTCCACCAAGGCTGGTTTGACACAAATGCCGACCTTTCTGACAAAAGAAGAGAATATCAGTGTCACTATTTTGTGATGTAAGTAGGCTAATAATGTCATGATCCACACATTTTCAGACTTAAAAATAAATATTAACCTCATTAAATATTTTACCTCATAAACTAGATGTAGAGCCATGAATGCTGAGGGTATGTGAGTAAAGAGCATAGCTGTGGAATTAATGGAGCAAGGTTTTGAGTAATTTATGCTGTCCAACACATCGTCATTGGATGCCAAGCCAAGGAAACCTTCCATACAACTACTAGACATCTTGTGATGCTGTGAGTTTAACATCTTCTCCCAATCCTGCAAATTCAAAAGAACTGAATTTCATATATAACAGGTCTCGTGAAACCAAGACACTTAATACTGATTTTACACTAAGCATGAACAGTCTTGGCAATGTGAAAGCTGTTCATGCATGTGCAATTCATTTTCATGTTGATGCATTTAATAAGTGTCATTATTACTGCTGTTGAAAACACATGCACACATGTACAGACACACACACACACACCATGGATATTCTCTAAAACAATGGCATTTATTACTTCAACTGTTAAACTTCAGACGGGTTCTTTTAATATTTGGATAGTGGCAACCAAAAGTCCTAAAAAACGTCTACCCCCATGATAATTTATAAATGATAATTTATTAAAATTTTAGTTTATGCACAACTTGATATTCTTTAGTTATTCTAATATTGCTGGATGCAAAAGGGGGTTTCTCTGATAATAACAATGGAAGGAGGAATTGGTGGCATGGTAATAGGATATAATGTCAATTATAAGGCTTAGTCAGTGGGGATAGGGTAGTTGTACATGTACCTTGAAATTGAGAGGATAACAGAATTAGGCTGGAGACTTATTAGCCTCATGCTGGCTGTCAGCAGGGCATTTCTTTTTGGAGCTTCCTGAGTATTCGGGATGTGACATTTTCAATAGACAAATCTATATTTTTAATGACCTTGCCATCTTCAAAACTGGACCCATTACATGCTGGTGTCAAGGTTTCGTTCTTCTGAAATTCATGGTTATGTCCTGTATCCTGTAAGGAGCAGTGTTTTCGTCAGCGACAGCAGAGTGATTTGGTTCAAGGTCCGGTGGCCACTTGAGGCACCTGCTGGCACGCCTGAGCTATAATGAGCAACACTTTTCTGGTCATTCGTTTTGTATTGGAGCAGCCACAATGGCAGCTGCTGTTGGTATGGAGGACCATTTAATTAAGACTTTGTGAAGATGGTCTTTGTCATGTTATACACGCTACATCAGAGTTCACCCTCACCGACTTGTGTCTGCTCAGGAACGGTTGTGTACATACATTTATTATCATGTGCTGTGGACACTTGTCCTTTCAAATGACTTTCATATTAAAAACTGGCATTCTCTTGGGGGCTCACATTTGATATATTTAATATCAAATTAAATTTGGCATTTTTCCCCAATCGGACATTCATAAGATATACTAATAATGTAAAGGTCATGCCCATTAAATACATTTCATTTACAGTTTAAATTCAGCCTTGCGTAGATTAGTTAAGATGGGATCAGCCCATAATCCATTAGCAAGCTGAGAGTCAGCTTTGCACATAGCTCTAGTCCACAAATCTGGGATCAGCCCAGAATACATTCTATGCGGGAATCAGCCTATAATTGATTTAGTTATTATGGGATCAGCCCATAATATGTTAGCAAGCTGTGATTCAGCCTAGCACATAGTTTACTTATGCTGGGATCTGCCCATTATGCACTGTAATGCTGGTACCAGTCTAGCAATGATTGGGACTAGTCTTTTTACATTCTGATTCTAGCCCATGAGTACCCCCATTGAGAAAGCCAAATATTGTTTAAATATTTTAATTAACTATGGATATGAATATATACGAGTTGATGTTATTGAATATTGGTAATAATGAAAAGCTTGCAAGTCTGAGAGAAAGGGAGAGAATGAGAGAGACAAATGTATATACTCAGGTATCCATATTTCTTACAATACATGTATTAAATCTTTTCTCGTAAAATTAGTTCTGTTTTGTTGTGCATAAACCAAAGTTAATCCACATTATGTTTATTTAAATCATTGTTTAAACATACTCCTACATTGTGTTTCTTTAATCTTTCTTTGAACATATTTCTATGATTTATCAACAACACAAAAAGGTAACATTACTGCATTAAGATTAGTTTACTCTTCACACCACAATGTAATTCTCGTAAAAGAAAGAATGTTGCTTAGTCAGCATACTCTTAAGAATTACTCAAAACTCTCACCGTAAACTCAAGAGAAAGTTTTTATAACAATACTTTTAATAAACGCACAAAATTGATTATCCAGCTGTGTCCAATAGTTTTCATAAACCTAACTCTTCATAACAGCAATAGTATTACATGTTGTAAGGTTTAATGATATGTCCATACAATATTCGCTATATGGAGCTACAAAATGTTTTCTTAAAAACTCTAGGCATATAAGACTTCCAGATATAATATGAACTAATAAAACGATAATTATTACAAGGTAAGGATATTAAAAATTTGTAAAAGGTGCATAAAAAAAAACATAAAAAAATAACATTCCAACCATCGACCAATCCAGTGGCCAGCAAGTTGTGAATCATTTAATTGCATATGGACTGGAAGCATTTCACCAGAATAACTAAATTGTGCAACAAAAATGTTAGTTTTTACTATGCAACAAGTACAATTTTTGGTCTGTATAACAGAAATTTTGTGTTCATTTTCATAAAGTTTTACTATGCAACAAGTACAATTTTTGGTCTGTATAACAGAAATTTTGTGTTCATTTTCATAAAGTTTTACTATGCAACAAGTACAATTTTTGGTCTGTATAACAGAAATTTTGTGTTCATTTTCATAAAGCTTTCACCATATACTTACAAACCCACTATTATTCAATAGAATATTTTTCAAAGCCACAAATGCCTATTTTAAAATGATAAGTTCCTCAAATGAAAAGATGGAGCAATCTCCATTTATCAGAGACCTTTTAACATAGAATCCGTGAATTGCTAAAAAAGTAGTGAAATTCATGCTAAAATCGTCAGGGTTGGCAGCTATGAATTATTAACCTATGCAGAGAACTTCCTGCAATAATCACCTCTTCAGATCCCTGGTCAGAGGGTTTGGACTTCTTGGCCGACTGTACTGGCGACATAGATGTGTCACCGTCAGCCTGAAAAAGAAATTACAAATGATGGAAGCCATTAGAAATATCTGCACTTGACCTCAGATTACTCACCTGGCTTCTAAAACTTAACAGTTGATCATTAACCTGATGTAGTATTATAAGAACACAGGAAAACTGTCTCCCAAATATTGTTTTAAATATAAAAGTATGCTTAATTTGCACACACTTTTACGAATAATCAAAGTCATCCAATATCATGATGATATAAACCCCCTGATCCAGTTTTTAAAATAATGAAAACACAATTTTTAATATTAATAATAATACTTCTATCTGATCTATGACCATGTAAAGTTTAGCAAATTCAGTGCTTTCTTTGGTGTGTCTTGTCTGTTTTGTAATTGTGCCTTTGACAAAGATTCAATGAATTTTAAGAACTAGTCTTGCACTCTCTTTTCTTACACTTATTTTAGTCAATCTGCCAATCAGATTTGATGCAAGTTATCTCATTAATATAGCCGATATTTGAAGTTTGATGAAAATCAAATGGAAAATGTAGCTTGAGTTGGGGAGAAACTAATTTTAATTATGTGTGTGTGTGTGTGTGTTTGGGTTTTTAACATAGGTTTAACAATTGGTCAGTTATATCACTACCATGTCTTCAGTGTGTCAATCTATAGTGCTGTCTAGCAATAGGGAATCATGCTACAGACATATAGCATCATGCCCACCCAGTCACATTATCCTGACACCAGAATGACCAGTCTTAATATTAACCTCTTAATGATGAATGCCTAGCAATGCAGCTGTTAGTACCATTTTTTATAAGACTTTATTAGACCTGCAACCTCCAGCAACCAAGGCAAATGCTCTAACCACTAAGCCACAGGAGTGGTCCAATTTTAATTATGTAATACACTAAATACAACTATAACTTGGCTTTCCTTTGCTAGGACTCGTAGTACCCAACCCATGCTAATTATTTAGTCCTCCAAATTAGAGAGCAAGAAATGAAGACTCCTCAGTCACAACAAACAACTGAAATACTTTCCTTTTAAGACTTAGACTGAGAGTACAGGAAGTAAGGCATGTTTCCAATATTAGCAGGTAAGAAATACAAAATTAAAATTAGTTTTACACACACATCCCAAACAAACAAAAAATTATTTAATAGCAGTTCTTGCTACTATTACACAGATGTATTTATCAATTAGGAGGGAGACCAACAGCCTCCATGAAACAACACAGTCCCAAGATGTTGTTGTTGTTGGGTTTAACGCCATTTTTCAGCACACGATAAGCTATACATGGTGAACAGTATTAATGGTGGAGGAAGAAACCGGGAAATCCACAGAAAGAACCACTGACACACGAGAAGCTACTGGCAAGCTTTCTCACATATCCACATTCGAAGAATCTTAGAGACAAACCCACGCAGACAGAGGTGAGATGGCAGTGATCCATAACGGAGAGCGCTTTAGACCACTCAGCCACTCGGGGGTCCCTTTCCCAAGATGTAACAAGAGCCTTAACTTTATGGGCTATAACTGTAATGGAAGAGAAGTCACTCTTGGGGAGACACTGACAAGTTCTTTTGACAGCAAGGTCTAATCACCTAAAAATTGTGGCCTTTAGAGACAGATGATTTTCACTCTTCTTACTCCCTTGCACCTTGCACCGAAAAAAACTTAAAACCCCTACCCAGGCAAAGGAGCCTACATTGATCATTCACAGTGCGGACAAGACTGAAACTCGAAATAGGGATCTCAATAGGCTACTGAATCCAGTTGATTCTTAGCCAGAATACAGATTGGCAAAGAAGAAAAACAGAATCATAGTTACTAGGAATAGCCAAATTGTGGAGATCCTTACATGGGATGAGCACATGTGGATTTTTTTTAGAAGGGGGAAGATGTACATACATAGGCAATCCTCGTGAGAGTGCCAGTGTCCACCACTCAAGCCCTCTGGCTTGGTACAGAAAATACATGAGGGAGCTTTTATCACCCTCTAAACAGACAAGTCTGCTAAGGGTCTCCCCCACAATTGAAAAAAAATGACTGCTATAAACCAGTGCTGGGACCATGCAATGAAGACCACATGGCCCCATTTGGATAGATTGTCTGTCAGAATATTCCTTTTCCTCAAAATATGGCAGACTCCAAGTGTTCTCTACTCTGATGCAGCCCATTTGAGGAGGTTCCAGACTTGTACACAGAGTGAAGGAGCATGTGTACCTTCCTGTTACTGGAGGTATACTGCTACTGATGTTTTGTCTGAGGTGACCATAACTTTATTATGCCGTTCCTGATTAGCACATCTCTGCAGGCAAGAAACACTGCCCACATTTCCAAGTTGTTTATATGAAGTGTTGCATTTTCCTGAGACCAAAATCCCTGAAAATCTACCCCATCTGATTCAAAAGATCTCTGGCTTTGGTACAGCAAGGACTTAGACATATCCAAAGTGGCATCCATTCAGAGGTAAAGAAACCTGAGAGTACCATAGACATGGAAAGCAAATTACTTGATGTTTTCATGACAGGCCTCCAGCAAATACCTAACTGATGTTGGAAATAATGAGTCCTCCTTCAAGGGATTGAAGGAAGCCACCAAATTGGGATCAACATGTGAGGCAATCATCACTTAAATGTAAGCCTTACGCTCCATATAAGTTCCATTGCATGGGGGAGGTGTGCCAAACCAGACAATTCATTTGACAGCTGAAGGCAGAGACCAACAGTTAGAGCATACAAGGGAGAACAGAACACACCTTCCAGTGTCTGGCAAACTCCTGGCCACATCAAATTTTCTGTGCAAGATCCCAGATCATCACAGTCTGAAGAAGCAAATATTCTGCATAAAAAAAATTTCTTGTCCTCCACATCAGATGGCTTGGGTCAGAAGTCTGAAGGAAGACCATAGTGAATTTCATTTACTGCCCTATCAAACTTCCATTTCCAACACCTGACCTGTCAGGGGACTGCAATGTAGGGGAAGGAACCAATGTCACTGGCTCTTCTGAGAATTTGTTGAAATCAATCATGACAGAAAGTACACAGTTGTCGTAAAAATACTCCCATGGTGCAACAAGACTATTTCTCCCAGCATCTCTTTGTCAATTCTGATGGACAAGGCATGAGGATATGAAGGTGTCAAAGATATGTTGTGATACATTCATTAACTAGAGGGGCACTTTTCTTTCCCAACATGGGAAGAGATCCAGACTCCTGCAAATGGAGGAGGTCATCCTAAACAAAATGCTCATTGCTTGGGTAGCACTCTGTGATATAAGTGCCAGCTACTATATCAACAGAATGGGAAAGGTGGTAAAAATTATTTGTTGCAACAAAAAAAAAAACAAGTGTATGGTTAATGAACTGAAAAACAGAACCTGCTACTCTCACCAGCCTGGATATTCTAAAATCACTCCATTTAATTTTAATGAAAAATATGTAGGCATACTTAGGTATAAATGAAAACACAATTACACCACTCCCTTGATAACTCGCGCCTGGATAACTCGCGAACCCGCTTATAACTCGGTGTCCGGCATGGCTCCCGTTTTTTTTCAAAGAAAATATATTTTAAAATGTGTTGAATGTGAAAAAAATCGTCATAGGAAATGGTAAATTGGTAAATTAAACCTTGATATATAACTTGTTTTTATCATTGAAAATGGTGATTATTGCCCGTAAAGATAGAATCCATTTTGTGAAATTTGCAATATCTAAAAAGATATCACATGTTTTATTTTAAATAGAGAAATATTTGTTAATACACTGTAAATTGTAAATAAACAGCGTTCAATGAAAAGTTCTGGTAAATGCTAACATGTGGCAACAGAGAATGAAATAGACACCAATTCTTACTAGGTGAAATTCACGTTATAATCCTTTAATTTTGTCCCCACCCTATAATCACCAACGTACCTATTCTCTTATCTGAAAACATGAAAAGAGTCGGTCAACCGTCTAATTGAAACCCGGGAGTACTTATGTGAGAACCTAATTGCATGCCGACTTGGTTTTGATCAACATCATGGGGAAGTGTTTGTTACCATAAAAAAATCAATTATCACTTGGAATATGTATTTTGTATCAAATCAAACAAGGTAAGTACAATAAAAGAAAGTTCAAAGGCATGCCAATAGGTGCATACATTCTTGTATTCATTACCGTTATCAAATTTAATTTTACTTCACCAATTGAAAATGTTTTCACATTTTATGTATTAAGATCATTAAAGTATATAATATCAGTAAGGTATCTAGGGCTGTCATTGGGTACCCGGTTACCCGACCATATAGAAAAACCCGGGTATTGAAACATAAACTTAAACTCGGGTACCTGTAAAAAACAAAATCGACACACTCGCCAACCACTTCAAATGGGTGTGACAGCTATGGCTATAATTAGAAACCAGATCTCTGCTTAATATAAATAAATAATATGTCAGACCGTCTGTTTTGATTAATAAAATTCATAGACGTGGTGCAACCGGACCAACCCTTATCCCCGAGGCATTATATACCAAGGTTAAAACATTGGTTCTACAGGTAATAAGCCTCTTTGTAGATGACAACTATTGAATGTGGGTGCTAAATGATCAGTACATTGCATACTCTTTTAATGAAATCCAGATGGATACCTTTGATTTCCGAACAAACATGTCGAAGAAATCCCACAATGTATATTATGAACAATCATCACCAAGACACCTTGAAATCTTTGTAATGCCTCAAAGTAATCTTTGCTCGTTTTTTTATTCTAGTCGACTAGCTCTGTGAATTTCGAAAGTTGGCCATCATACATATACCGATAATTCTATTTGCTATACTACTACGTTTTTACCATAACTATCTAAAGAATTATAATTCCAAAATAATAACATTTATGTGACTGCGTGGTCATGTGGTATAACTGGGGCACGCATGCGTGGGTAATTCAAATTTGCGGTCAAAAGCAGATGAATAAATGTGGTATGTTCTAACAAGGACTTATACTTTAAAAAATGTGTCTTCTAAAGCTTTTAATGAGGCTGATCACAGTGATCATTAAAAGTTGGATTATACCTACCATCTGTGTACAAAGGTTATTCTATATAAATTTATTAATTAACAGCGTGCAGTCAGACAATTCGCAGCTACGTCGGTGTGGACGAAGCAGACCGAGTAGTACACGGTTAGCCATATAATAAAAAAATATTAAAGAAATGGAGATATCAATTAGTTGGTCTATGGTTGTACATGTCATTCATGTGCTAACGGGAACCTGGGTTGGTTTTTCGTGATTTTTGACAGCCCTAAATGTATCCTAATTATTTGTAAATGTGACCATAGAGAGCAAAGGAATTAAGCGAAATGCATACTCAGTGACTGAAAAACTGTGCATCACGGATAGTGTTCATAATGACAAAGCGAAATCAAAAATTTGCATTAAACTAAAAATTGCTGAGTCAACATTTAGAGGATGGCTTAAGGATGAACTGAAACTTCGAAATTACTCACATGATGATTCAGATGAAGGGATGAAACGAAAACGAGAATGGACTGCAAGCAATAACGAATTAGATGATGCTCTGTACGCATGGTTCACGCAACAATGTGTCACAAACCGCAAGTGTTATCGTGTTCTAATTTATGTCGTTTTAATTTTTTAGAACCATTAAATTCATGTTGGTAATGGTTAACCCATGTGAATTTATTTTTTTCTTCCATTTTACTTCTAACACAATTAAAATCTACACATCGTTCGATCGAAATTGTATTTTCGAAATGTGTTGATCTTTTGTATTTAAAAAGCGTCTACTTTGGATCAAACAATAAAACTAGAATGTATACCATTCACAGCACAAATTAGAGACGTAGTACACGTGAAGTCATACATGTGCTAAGCGAATGGAAACCATGTGGAATTATGTTTTCATGATCAATATACTGCAAGTTATCCTAAAATTAATGTTACTCTGAGGAAAAAAAAATAATATATACCGTTATGAAGAGATATTTATTCAATGTTAATCTTAGCATGTTTATTAATTGAGTATTCAACACTGTAACATGCCAAGCCAACCCCATCCCCTTTTGCCTATATGTCGATCCCTTTCTTAGTTTTGTTGTTTGTTATAGGTCCCTCGATAACTCACGCCCTCGCTTATATCGCGGTCGATGTTTAGGAGTGGTGTACTACAAATGGTTGATAGTTGGAAGAACTATTTGTTGATAAAAGTTGTTTTGGAGAGAATACTATAAGCAGAGAAAGGATGTGCTTTGTCTATGCACTGCCATTGTGTGGAAAGCAAGTGCAGTCTGAAACAGGTCTCTGCTGCACATGTGCTAGTGAGTGGATGCACCACAGGCTAGCTATACAGAAAAAAGGGTAATAAAAAGATCTGGGCTTTTATTATAATAATTGGTGGTGATCATGCTTCCAATCTTGAAAAAAAACTTATTCAGGGAAAATATCACAAGATATATACCTGACCATGGCACATGCACAACCAGCATGTGCATTACACAATGAGTATGAAGCATTGAGGGA
Organism: Potamilus streckersoni; assembly: GCA_016746295.1. Classification (NCBI taxonomy): domain Eukaryota; kingdom Metazoa; phylum Mollusca; class Bivalvia; order Unionida; family Unionidae; genus Potamilus; species Potamilus streckersoni. The sequence continues at coordinate 1,504,951 of JAEAOA010001395.1, forward strand.
TGTTTGACCCCTTGCCCCACAAAGGCAATGCACCAGCTCTGGCAGCACCTCAACCACCAACAGGTGACTCACAAAGAGTTTGAAAATGGCAGCTTTTAAAATAAGCCAGATTCCCTGAAAACTGGGGTTTGCTCAGCTAGCTGAAGGAACAAATAAAAATGTATGTTTTCTATTGCACTAGTTATAAACAGGGTAGGTAGATGTTTTACTTTGTTTTGTTTTTTTTGTGTTTTTTTTTTTCATTATACATGTTATAATGATTGGTGCAAGTACTTGGCTAAACCAGCTGAATTAGTCAATCATATGATCAAATCAATTTCAGGATTTTTATAGTTATTTTTTAAACATTATATATATTATAATGATTAGTATATATAATGTACTAAGCACTTCAATGCTGGGCTAAACCAGCTAAACTAGTTACTTAGATGCACAAATCAATTTCAGGAAATTTTTCTTTGGAATTTTTTTACATTGGCAATGAAAAACAGGGACAATCAGCCAACTAAAAGCACTCATTTTTGGGAGGTTCCTAACTGGGAGTAATTTTCCTTTCTCACTATATTCAATAAGCACTGGACCTTGCACACACCTTACTACCATTTTGTTTCCGCCACTTTCCAACTAGAAAGTAATGCATGCTTAGTCAGGCAAGTAATGAACAACCCTCTGACATCAGAAGCCTGTGTATACATTTGCAAGCCAACATTCTGTACACATCCAGCTTACACAATAGCACCAAAGTTAGAACATTCACATGATATAGTAGCGTGTGGATTTTCTTCTTTCAGGAATATAACAGTTCTGAGAAATTTTTTAGTTGTTTCATCACAAGATTACCAACCAGTGACAGTGAATACTGAAAAGGGCTGGGAACTAATAATTACTGCAAGGTTAGTCATGTTTCTCCATTCAGACATGCATCTTTCTGCAACAAACATTTCTGCCACTTCTCTTGCAGTAGAAACACTCATAACAAATACATCATTAGAAGAGTTACCCATGAGATGAGTAGATTTTTTAAAATGCCAAGAAGTACAAAGAGATACATCCTAATTTGCTCAGCTTGCTTGTTTGCCCCTTCATGCTGCTACTAGTCTGTTTAAACTGGCTAAGTGCTATTTCTGAATTGAAAGGTGGCAGGGTTTCTTCTAGAAGGTACTCATCAAAGTCCACTATTAATTAAATTTTAACTGGACTGGCCAACTGGTTAATGTGGATTCTGTAGTAGCCTCATCAACAATATACAATTAAATATTAGTGCCATTTTATCCCAGTGAAAAAATTCTGCAACATAAGATGACTTAAGGTAAAGTAACTGATAAAATAAAATTCAGAAAATTAAAACTAAGAAATTCCACTAACAGAACATATACTATGCATATTAAGGATCTGTTTTACAGTACTATCCAAAACTAAACATAAAAAATGTGATTGAGAATATACTTAAATTGACTGACTACAATTTTAAACTTTTTTTTTTATTAGACTCAAGCTATGGTATGTAGCAATAAACTGTCCTATTTTACTGTCATTCCCCTACTGTCTTGCAAAAGGAAACATAATTTCTAAGAAACTAAAAAACTATTCTTCCCTCCATACCTTGCCTGCTGTGAAAGCAAGCCGTGATACATCATAGCCCATCATCGTCAGAAGGCACCTGTTGAAGAGGGTCCACTCCAACTGGTTTCCTATAGAGCCAGGGATGTTGCGGAGTGTGTACCATTTTCCTATCATATGCAGAGCAAGGTCTTTTGGAATCAGGTGTTTCATTGCTTTCAGGCACAAGTCAACTGTAATATTAAACATGACTACCTAGAAATGCAGCCTGGACATCTATTGGTCAGTGATGACACTGGACCAATATACATATTATGCCAGCTCAAACAAGAATTATGTTCAGCACTTCAAAAAAGTCACAACCAGTACTTTAATAAAACTTGCCTATATCGTTAATCTGACAGCAATAATAATAGCAACCAAATTCAGTTAAACTATGTTTCCTGCCTACTATAGTGAGACCTTAGAAGTTCACAATAACGACACCTTACTATGACATTTAAGACGGAACCTATCAGACATGAAAATTAACAAAGTTTTATTGCCCTCCATGGAAATTAGAGGAAAAGTGCAGAAAGGGGAGGGGCATCTGTGACCTTAACCTTAAATAAAAAACCTTTAATGATACATCTAAAATCTTGACTTATGCATGAGAAACTATCAAACTGAGAAGTGTGCTATGATTCATCCCCGTACCTTAAACAGCTTTACAATACAGTAGTTATGACAGATTTTTAAAATTTGCATTAAAAACAAGCATATTAGCATGAAATTGACAAATTTATATATTCATGCACTAAAGAGCTTTTCTGGTCAGTCACACTAATACCATAAATTAAAATACAATGATCTGCCAATAGTTGAATGCAATTGTAAATTATACTCAAGTCTTGTGCTGTAGTTACATCAAGTACACAAGACAGAAAGTCATGCATAGTTTTCAATTCATACCAAAATTTTAACATGACTAAGGAGATATGGATTTATAGTAAAATACTAATAATAACTGACTTGATTTTCAATTCTGCAAGGTGATTAAGTATTTGCTTCTTGTTATTATATCTAACTTTGAAAAGTCATATTAAGTTTATGATTCACCAGACAAGTAAAACCTGTCATTGCACTTTGAACATTTTCATCACTAATTTTATAGCATCTGCCACTGTACAACAAAGTTCAATCATGGATTACGCACATATTTTCCCACTACATCACCAGATACGGATCTTGTCTAAGAAACAAAAGCCTAAATGTATTTAAATATTGGGAACCATTTTAATCATAAGGACTAAAAAGCAAACAATATACCAATGAACCGTCTTCACCAATAACATTTTCAAATTAGCTGTAGTCGTGGGCATACTGGATGCCAGATTTGCACCATTTTCAATTATGACAAAGTTCACTTTATTAGAAGTATTTTAGTTATACTCATCTTGAGATGACCATTGATTCACTGGGAATTGAGACACAGACATCATGGCAGCCATACTGGTTGTATGAATGGCACCATTTTCATTTAGAAAAACAACTAGGTAATCATTCAAAATCTATTGGTGGCCATATTGTGAGTCAATTTGATATGCTGATATGGTGGCCATATTGTGGGTCAATTTGATATGCTGATATGGTAGCCATATTGTGGGTCATTTGCATTGTTTTCATTTCGCTTTCCATTTAAGAGTAGCAATACCAAGACTTTTGAGATGGCCACCATGGTGACCATGCTAGGTATCAGATCAGCATCAGTTAATTTTACGACCAACAAGACACTAAAAGAAGCATTTTCATGAAAACCAATGTTGATATGATTTTCTTTTTTGGAGAGTAACCAGAATTTCATGATGACTGCCATGGTGGCCACAGTGGATATAAAATATTCACAATTTCCATTTAGGACCAATGAGAAATCATAAGAAGTCTTCTGGTACATTGTCAAATGACCAGCCATCTAGAAGTGCCAATAAGATTTTGGACCAATTAGACATAATAAGTCTTTCAGTGCTCATTATGATCACATATTCAGGCAAAGTGGTGATAAAGATTTTCAAGGAGGCAACTGTGTTGGCCATATTGGGTGTCTGAACAGCAACATTTTCATTTAAAACCAACTAGACAGTAAAAGCCAAATGTTAATTAAGAGGAGGAGTAATAACAGGATTCTCCAGTGACAACCATATTGGACATGAAAACAGGACCAATTTCTTTCAGGACCATCTAGACATCATAAAAAGTCAGAGTTTCGTGCTAAAGACTGGTCAGCCTGGTTTCAGGTTAACATAACTGGGAGGGACATAATGCTACATGTCTGTAGCATGATGCCCCAGTGCAAGATATCACCATCAACATTCCACAGTGCAGTCATCTTATCGATATGACTAAAACTGTTAAAGCTACATTGCAGTCAGGCATTCCTGCGCATTTAAGGTTTCCGTCTCCAATACTGAAGCTAAACATGCACCAAATTCAACCGATTGATGAAAATAAAATACTGCAATGCTTACCATTTCAAAAGAGGCAATTGGCACCAGAATATTCTGTTCAAAATAATATTAATCTGGACACATGGGATACCACCCACCCCCATTTTTTCATGACTTTAGATATGTTGGCCTATTCTGCGCATGGCTTTAAAAAAGATGTAATGTTTATCCATCTGGCAATGGAAATGAAATACATTACTTTAGACTGTTTCTGTCAGCAGTTCAGCCAAGTAATTAGGTCAGGTTTATAGCTAGTTTTACAAAAGTAAACATAACAATACAACAAATGGCAAGAGATATTAAGCAAACTAAACCGATCTTGTAAAACAATTAGTAAAGTTCAATAATTTTTTTTAAAAAAAGCTTTTATGTGGAAGAGAAACAATGAAAAGGATGTAATGCGTTTATGTCTTGTTTATGGGGAAAAATTACAAATGAATTTAGAAACAGACTATATGCAAAGGAATTTCTTGAGAATCTTGTTCTATCGGAAAGTTTGACACATTGGGTAGCTGACACTTTTGTATGTGTGGTACAACTTCTTGCAAAATTGTCAACTTGGATTAAGATGCAGAATTGTTTTAAGGTATACATTTCCATCTTTTATATATTTATTTGTATGATTCTAAAAGATACATAGTAAATAGGATTTTTTTGGGTTACAGATTCAAGAAGGTCATGGAGTCTTTATGTTGACATTTATAAATCTCATTTTCATAAGCATTCTGAGTAGTAATGTGGGATATTTTTGTACACTTTATGAACATCACTTTCCTTAATTAAAGTATGACCATTTTTTTCTTGATACAAAATGGATTTTTCACCAAAAAAACACGATCCAATGTTGACATGAATGACATTGTTGTGCAGAATTACCCAATGTACAGAATTGGCGGACATGGGGGTGCATTTTAAGAAAATATTTTTTTGTAAAAGTCCAAAAACAACTTTGTTTTGACTAAATCATGAAGCATTCTTTATAATACATTTATATATCATGTTATATTACTACATAGGCAATAATGTCCAAGAATTCTTACCTAAAAGAAAATTTTAAAAAATATTCGGAAGCATGAAATTTAGGTAAATGAAGGTTAAGTACCTCTCATTCATGATGCATCAATATACTAGTTACACGACTAAAAAGACCTTAGTGTCAGAGAAAATGAGTAATGCTAAGGTTCATATAAGTCACTGGAGCATGAAATGGTTACACTAATTTGCAATATATGCAAAAAATGTGCAGGTATCAACAAACTTGTCAGGGCCCCAGGTGGCAGAGTGGTCTCAAGTGCAAACCTTTACTGATCTCTGCCATCTCACCTCTGTCTGCGTGGTTTCAGGTCTCAAGCTCGGGCAATGTATGTGAGAAAGTTTGCAGTAGCCTCCCATGGGTCCATTGTTCTTACTGGTGTTTTCTACCAGTTATTCTTCCCAGCATGTATAGCCTATCTTGCACTAAGAAAGAACATTAAACCGAGAACAACAACAAACTTGACATCTAAATGGTTGATTTTTTTTTTATTAAGGTTTTATTAATAGTACAGCATTTCTTTTCTAGCTTAAGTTACACAAAACACAAAATCTTCTTGGTTGATCATCAGCAGAAAGCCAATGTAACAGAGCTTGTAATCACTAAATAATGTTACCCACACTAGGCATATAATCTCTAAATGTTACCCACACTGGGCATATAATCACTAAATAATGTTACCCACACTGGGCATATAATCACTAAATAACGTTACCCACACTGGGCATATAATCTCTAAATATTACCCACAGTGGGCATATAATCTCTAAATGTTATCCACACTGGGCATATAATCACTAAATAATGTTACAAACACTGGGCATATAATCTCTAAATGTTACCCACACAGGGCATATAATCTATAAATGTTACCCACCCTGGGCATATTATCTCTAAATGTTATCCACACTGGGCATATAATCTCTAAATGTTACCCACACTGGGCATATAATCTCTAAATGTTATCCACACTGAGCATATAATCACTAAATAAAGTTACCCATATTGGGCATATTATCCCTAAATAATGTTACCCATAATGGGCATATAATCTGACCCACACAGAGTATAATGTTGTCCATACTGGGTATATTATACTTTTGCTTCAAACAAAACTGATAAACTTGCCTAACCCCTACAGGTCATTTGATGACTATATATAAATGTTAGATCTACAATTTGATAAAGAAAAAGTAGAATTCATTTTGGAATTATTTTTTTCACAGCGTTTTAAACTCTAGATTAAATTTTCCATAAATAGTCATAAAGAACAAAAATAAATATGCAATTAGAAGCCTAAACGAATAATTATAGTACTAAAATAACATTTGTATAAATCACCATTAGAAATATAATGCAAATATCCTATGTTGTCATTGGTAACATTAAAATTTAAAACTGAACTGAAAACAAATATAAGAATTCACTCTATTCTTATATAAAAATGTATGTGTTTTTACATAACTTTAAAAAATCTAAATTGCCCAAGATCCATAATCTCAATAGCCCATTGTTTGACATTCCATGGTCCATAATTTTTGCAAATGGCTAACAGTACTTTGGTGAAAGGCCACAAGCAATTTCTATTGTATATAAACACAAACTATCTACTCACTGCCAGGAAGCGATGTCAAGGGAGGTAAACCTGACCGACACAAGCTGCCATTGACTAGCTCCTACAGAAAGAAAACAAATCAAGATACAAACGCCTGCAATTGTAATTAACTGATTTCATTTTATTTTCATTAAGAAATAAATATTTATAACTGATGTCATTCCATATTAACTTACTTACAAATACTGATGCAAAAGAGGTCAAGAAAAAAATCTGAAAAAAATACATGACACTTATAAAATCATATATCTGTAGTGGAAAATATGAGTAAATGGGTAACATCTCTAGGAATAAAATGACATTCATAATATATGCAATTGAACAAGAAGTGTGTCAATATACCCCAACAATATGACAATTTCAAGGTAAAAATTAAATTTAAAAACACCAGAACTCCAGACCTGCCAACCCTAACAAGACCTTCTCAGTAAGGCAGTCAATTTTTTTCCTTAAGTTAAACCAGTTCTCAGTAAGGCATAACAAATGTAATGTTATTGTAAGGTTGGAAAATATGCAATAAAAAATTCAGAAGTTATATTCAAGACTGATGCATTGATGGTAAACATTATTTTCAGCAAAACAATTTGTAAAGTACACTTCAACATAAATCGCCTACAGTACAGTTTCATAAACTGCAGTTCCAAACATTATGGAGCTCAATGGCTTCTTGCTATCTGTCAACTTGATGTAATTCTTGTATTGTTTTTTTTTTCAATTCACATGATTACTGCCATGACATCTCCAAGTCCAAAATGACCAACCAAACCCCTGCAGTGACTTTCAGGTAAGGTTAGGCAGCTGCCTGGATGGCATACTGTGTGTGTGGTCTCTTCTAGACATAGCAGGCAGGCAAAGTCAGATTTTAATCCCACATGTTCAATTTCAACGGCAGTGGGCCAAGCATTGGGGGACTTTTACATTGGTGTAAAATCTGCACCCCATTTTGTCAAATTGATCAATGTCAACCTTGAGTACAGAGCTCTAGTATGATATAAAGCATCCTCAATTCCAAAAGAGATTGTGTATAATAGCTATCCACAGCTTTCATGGACGTTATTTCCTAATGTAATGTGATCAGATAATTGACTGAGAAAGTTTGAAGACAAATAAGGGCTGCAGCTCCAATGAAAATTAAACAAAAATAATGTTTTACCTATCAAATCTGGCTTGAATCCATATAGGCCCTCAAAAGTAACTGACCATAAGCATAGTTCACGCCAGGAATCTGCCATTTTGGGTCTTCTCAACAGCCCATATTATAAACACACATTTGTAAAACTTCCTGTCTGCAAGGTTCAAGCTTCAACACAATGCTTGTTATGGGGCCCAATGTGCCAATCAAATTTAGTTTAACAACCATTCGTATCAAGCCAGAGAAACCAGATATATATAGAGTTGTGGCAAAATACATGTCGCAACAAGTGATTCAATATCTTTACCATTTTTACAAGTACTTTAAGGATGAATGGCTGATTAACGTTAAATACTGCAGAGTACATTTTCATATGCGAAACTTGAAATTCCCGAGTTCCATGCATCACTGCTTTCCAAGTGTGCGAGACCATAAAAAATTTTCGTGAACCATGCAATTGCATGCCCAGGAAGCCTCTCTTAAGATAATGACATAAATACTATTGGAGAAACATAATTTACTAAATGTTTACTGTTTCAGCAGCACATGTCATTTTAATTTACTGCCTTTATCCCTGCCACTGAGAACAAGTCAGTGATCTTTCTGTATGTCTATACATGAATGAATCTATACGTATGACAGCTGCCTGAATAGACTGAGATGAAATTCAAATTCAACCCCTCTATGTATCATAGCATTTTGTCACGACATCTGTTCTTTAGGCAGACAACTATTTACACATCTGGATTCGTCACCTTGACGTGAATGGTTGCTAAACTAAATTTGATTGGAACATTGTGTCCTGGAACAAGCATTATGTTGAAGTTTGAGCCTTGCATCAAAGAAGTTTTAGAAATGTGTATAAAATACAAACTACCTAGAAAACCAAAAATGGATGTTTCCCGACATGGTTCATCATCATTTCATTCAGCAAATACTGGTTGATGATAGTTATGAGGACAATACGTTTTAAATTTATGAAGTATATCAGATTACTGGAGCTGGAAAGTGTTAATGGAATTACCAATGGATGATTTTGAACCAGAAATTGGTGTAAAATACAAGACTTATGCACATCCTTGATCGACTTGGACAATATGCCTTTCAAACACAAAAAAAGAGAAAATACCAAGCCAAATTAAAATAGTTTAAAAGTAGAATGCCTAAAAAAAACTATACATCCCGATCAGGCTTATGATAAACTGGAAAAAAAAGACAGAAAAAAAAATGAAATTAAGAAGTAAAGATGTTTATTTAATCAAAATACCTCTGTCAGATGGCTAAAGTGAGTTTTGCATATGGAGCAACAATAAATGGCCTAAAATGTCAAATAAAACTCACACGCAATCTGTTGGAAACATTTTTGTTATCTTGCCGTGAAGAATGGCATATAAATAGATGAAAAGTATACATCAATGTGTAATCTGCTTCCATGAAATAAATCCAGTAAATCACAAGAGGCACCACTTACCACTGACAAACCTTCTAAAGATGGAAAAAATATCAGGCTCATATATGTATTGATAATATATAATATCTGTGTATTGTAAATCATATCGATATGTAGCACAGGTTTCACAAATAGTACATAATTTTATAATAGTAATAATGAGCGCTTCAAGGAAGATTAGTGCATACAAACTCTGGTATGATTATTATTATTATTATTATTATTATTATTATTATTATTATTATTATTATTATTATAGCACTAACCTATTATCATTATTTTTATTATTATTATTATCATTACCTTATTATCATTAATAACCTTATTATTAGTATTAGTATTACTATCATTATTATTATTGTTATTATTATTATTATTATTATTATTATTATTATTATTATTATTATTATTATTATTATTATATTGCACTAACTTATTATTATTATTATTATTATTATTATTATTATTATTATTATTATTATTATTATTATTATTATTATTATTATTTATTTTTTTTATAGCACTAACCTATTCTCTGACAAGAGCAAATGTTTTCACTGCAGTATAACCCTACAGGAATTATAAAATTACATTGTTTAAAAAGCTTCAAAAGATAATGACTCACTATTGTGAACTTGCATCCAACATTGTCCCTCAAACCCTGAATAAAGTTGCTGCTCATGAGAAAGTCTTCAAAACGTGCAGACTCTTCCAATTCTGTTGGCACTGGGGAAATCTGGTTCAGTTGGAACTATGACAAACAAATTAACAATATGTCAAATAATGATGGACACAGATATACAATAAAAAAAATAGAATCTTTCAAGTCTCATTTAGTACTTTTCCTAAACATCAAATCCAGAAGAAAAATGGAAATGGTGACACCAAAATATCTGGAGCCGAAGACAAGTAATAAGAGATGATTCCAACCCTTCCCTATCTCTTTAAAAGAAGCCAATCAAAAACAAAAAAAACCAGACCTGAAACTTGTATGGCTAAATGAAACTGTTGCTCTTCCCGATATTTTGCCCAATGATCTAAATATTCCATTTTATTCCAACTTTTTAATGTGTATTGTCACTTCTGTCCTGACCTATCACTGGTTGGATGCCACTTAAAACAGTCTGATCATTCAGATGTTTTGCATCACAAATACATTCAGTTTAAGCATCTGAGGTACTGCTAAAAAGAAAGCCTTGTTCCCCAACCAACGCCAATGAATCTAATGTGATCCTAATCAAACACAGACAAACCAAAATCTGGATTTTACCATTTTACCACAGTCCTATTTCTATTTTTATTCCGTTAAGTCCATTATTTAGGGGTCATTTCCTTAAAACTTTCAGTAAAATCATCAGGATTGGTAGGTCTGAGGTGTTGTCTCAGGTGTCCCTAAAAAACAATGATGCCTAATAATGATGCCTGCATGGCCAGGAACAAAGCCCACATTTCCGTGTTACTGCTCCGGTGGCCTAGTGGTTTGAGCATCTACTTTGGATGAGGGAGGTCATGGGTTCGCTCCCCGGTCGAGTCATACCAAAGCCTTACAAAATTGGTGCTAACAGCTGCCTCGCTTGACGCTCAGCATTAAGAGGTTAGTGTTAGGACTGGTTGGCTTGGTGTCAGGATAATGTGACTGGGTGGGACTTCATGTCTGCAGCCAGCATGATGCCCCAGTGCTAGACATCACTATAAACTGACACACTGCAGACATCGTAGCGATATGACTGAAAAATTGTTAAAGCCATGTTAAAAATCATAATCACATCACATCCATTTCCGTGTTGTTTATTTATATGTAGGGTTCATTTTTCCATTTCTGTGTCGTTTATATTTATATGTAGGGTCCATTCTTCCTAAGACCAAAGTCAATGAAGAACAACCACATCTAGTTCCAGGTGCGCACATCATCCCAGATCTAATGCAGTGTACAGAGAGGCGGGGATTGGGAATGTAAATTCAGATTCTGGTCTTGAGGATATGAGCTGAATGCAAGTTCTTTTGCAACAACAAAATCTGAGTGGGCACAAATTAAGTCTCCCTAGGGGAACTAAGTCTGTAGCTGAGTTTGGGGTTCGCAGGAGAGAGAAGTAAATGCAAGCCAACAATGGTCTTGGCTAGACGATCAAATTATGAGGGACAAGATTTAGTCATCTTATACATACAAACAAAAAACCTCACTAGGCTGGTGATGTCCTGGAAAGGAATAGAATCTGGATTCTCCAGGATGGGAATCCAACAGTGGGATAGGCTGCTGAAAAGAGAATCCCTGAGGAAATTGTGCATAGACCAGTCACTTAAATAACAGAAGATATGAATCCTTAAAGAACTGAAATGGACTGCAACCACCTTCATTACTCTGGTCAACAGTCACAGGATGGAGATAGGACTAAATCAAATAGTTCTAAATTTCAAAATTGAGTACCTCCTGGTTGAGACAAAACTAGAGATATTTCTGTGCAGTTTGAAGATGAGATGTAAAGGAATGCAGATCGATGGAGACTGCTTCAGGGAATTATATAATTCCTGACAAAGATTTTTGACTTCTTCTTCAAGTGATCTTATCTGTTTAAAGTGAAATCGTCAATTATAAGATGAAACTTTCTGCCTTTATTGACACTGGAAAGAACAGAAACATGAAGTTTGGTAATTTTCCACCTTCTCAACTGCACCATTATGCAGAAAGATTGTACCTTCTTCCCTTAATTAAGTCAGTTTAGGGAAGGGTGTTCCTGGTAAGAAAGCTATATTCATCCTTTAAAGTGACATGGATATGCACTGTCTCTGACACCTAACCAAACCCCTGAAAATAGGGTGGATGAGCACCTACTGTGAAGATACGCAGGAAAGTCTACAACTTCCTAAAGACACCCCTCTCCACACTTAGAAAAGGGGAAGGAGTCTGAAGATGTTCTCCTTTGGTATGTCTGATCACCATGCTTACTGAACAATGAGCTGGTGAGAGCTTATAATTTAGGCTATCGATAAGAATGTTTTGTGACTGAACTTTGCCATTTTTAGTTAAGTTTAGTCTAGGTCCTTTAATATGATTTCATGGAAAGAAAATCAATGTACAAAATCAAGTAATTTTGATAAGCTGACTGAATGAGATGACTGGTAAGCATGCAAAACATAAACACACAAACATCTTTCTTACCTCTTCATCGAATCTTGTATCCATAGCACTGGGTGGTCGACTGGAGGTGAAGACACCACCACGGGTTGGGCTATTGATGGGTGTCGTTAGCTTTAACATACTGAGAGACCCAGATCCAAGTGGCAGTGTTGGTACATGGATTCTGTTTAACTAGTAAGAAAAATTGACCTTCATATTATAACTGAAATACAATTATGACAAAATAATTGTTATTTTAAAGGATCTTATTTTATTTTAAAATAATTCCATTATATCTTAGGTATTCAGGCACGAAAGATCTGGAAATATATACACTCAATATAAAAAGGCAAATATAATTGGTTCTTTAACTTCAAGAAATATTCTAAAGTGTAAGCTTTGCCACTTCACTTTACAAAAACTGAAACAAAAAACAATTATGCTTTTGTTGCATGATTAGAATTACAAAGAAATGCTTAGTACACTGACCAAAATGACAAAAATCACACTTTACAAAAATATTGAAAAAATCTGGAGTATCAAATTTACTGTACAAATGTCTTTGATTTTGTATGTGCATTACAGACCAGGAACATTATCTGTAAATGACTTGTCACCTGGATATCTCACCTTTATAGTGCCACTGTAGACAAACAGCCAGCCCAAAGTATCCAGCACTAGCATCAGATCCAGACTCTGCAAAATCATTAGTGATAGTGTTATGATTCTATGGTCATAAAAGTAACATAAACAAGCACAATCAACAAGTTTTGCAAAAATTTTTTAAAAAATCAATAATCAAAGAAATGAAAATGTGAGAGAAATTTACAGTATTATGAAGTGAATCCAAAATAAAGTGTTAAACAAGTACAAAATAATTAAAAGTTCCATATAAATTTAAAACTGGGAACTGGTCCACAACAAATTGTTTTGTCAAGATGGCACCATCCAGAACTACTTTGAGTGATTCACAATAGTTTCAGAACAATAATGAGCACATTCTATTTCCACTAAGTAGTCCGAACAAATGTTTGTCCTCTCAAATAATATCTAAGTACAACATAAAAGACATCTGCAGACTTACAACACAAGAAAGGAGGATGAATCTGAATACTCAGTTCTTTCCTTCTTCATATATTCTATTTCACAACAGTCCACAGAATGCATATTGCTACTCATTTTGCTTCAAATGTTCCTATTCATTTCACCTAGCCACGTGGCAGCTGTAAATCCCATCAGATCTTATTTGCTACCTTTAAAAAATACATGCTACTGTACTAACTTGCATTTGGCTTATATCGGCCTATTCCATTTACTGTTCCATGGCATTTTTATTATACATAACAGAAAGGTTCAAAATGCTGAATCAAATTTATTAACTAAAATGTTTCTTTGAACTAACCTCATCATAGTACATCAGAAATACATAATAAATAATACATTTACTATAGGGGAATCCCCGACATTGACCAAACAGAGAATTTATCGACAAAATGAGACAGGTATGTGAAACCCGAATACCAGTTTACAGTGTTGAGCAGGAGTCGTTCCTGATATGCTTTATCGGTTTGCAGTGTTGAAAGGGTTAAGTAGCTGGGACTGGAGAGAAAAGGTTGGAATCTTGTAATTTCACCTTGATGAAGAGTGATCTACAAGAAGATAAACCTAACAGGTGCAGACTTGACTGAAGACTGGGGTAAATGGACCATCCGGTTTGGATTGACAATTCGGTTGGAAGAGTAACTCTTTTGAAACTCAACACCAGAGACAAATTTACATGCTGATTTGTTGAGAATGAACAACCTAAAAACCAGAAGGGATAAGTCAGAGAGCTTGGTTCCCCTGGCCTGCTGATGTAATTGACAACAGTCAAGTTGTAGGAAAGACTGAGAAAGCACTTTCTAGACAATTCCTGATATGATCAAAAGGCATTCAAAACAACCATCATCTCGGAAAATGGCACAAATTAATAATGGAGGAGTCAAACCTTGCTCTTTTCTTGACAGTTGGGCATGAGATAGGCACAGGCCTGTCATGCTGGTGTCCGGACAGCTGATCCTCCAGCAGGGTACCCTTCAAAAGCCAAGGTCCACTCACTTGCTGAAGCAAGACCTCATGTAGTCTGAGACTTTTATCATTTAGTCTAGAAAGCATAAATTTGGTCACTATTCGAATGGCAATGTTATCTGCAAGGGTCTCATGAACAGCAGCCAAAAACAAGGAGATCAAATGCTGTATGTTACAGATCCAAGAGGCAAAGAATTTCCTGGGCTTAAAATTGATTCTCCACTACCAAAATTATTTTATGGAATTTTTTTTTCAGTGACAGCATCATGTCAAGAAGTTTTGAACTCCATTTCCAGGTGATTGAAATGCTGTGACATAATTTAATTGGATTTATTAACAAGGAATCCAAATTAAAGCAAGAGTTGAACAAGGAATTTCATGTCTTAAGAGTGTTCACCTGATTCTTTTGTAGAATATTGTCCAGGAAGTTCAGTGTCATGGATGTGGAGGTGGTTCTGCCATGCAATATGACTCTCCAGGATCATCATCAAAACCCAGTCTGAACCTTGGTGCCCTAATGTGGTGCTTGAAAAAGCTTTGTTCTATGACAGAGTAAAGCTTGCAAATTCACTTTGGAAAAGAGGAAAAGTATTCTCCAAGTGAGTTTGCATTATAAACAATCCCTTATCAACATTTTTGTAACAAGAATGAATATTTCATGCAGAAAAATGTTGGCTTTGTATGGATCTCATGGGACATCTCCAGCAGGAGGAGTCCCTGACATTTGAGAAGGGTCACTGAATACAATCTGGAGGTTCCCCAAGAGAATTTACAAGACCTACATATCATCTGGGTAGAGTCTCTTATATTGTGACAATAACTCTTAAGTCTTTGTCAAACTAAAATGTCAGAAAAAAGACACTACAAGTATGGCTTAATTTTTTTGCAGGCAGGTTAATGAGGCAAAAATTACGGACTTGGAAGAGGGTTTTCCTATCTAGAGTGCTTTAGAAGGGTCCTTCCTCTTTCTCTGATCTTTATTTTGAAACAAGGATAAGGTTCTGGGTGGCTGAACCCGTAAAAAGTTTGCCTCTTCTGTTGTGTTTCCTTACCTCATCTATGTGGCTATGGCATAGGAGGTTGAAAAAAAGCAGTAGCAATCTGTGATGGTCTTTTAGAAGTGTAGACATGGTTGGGAATGTATCTCTTTCCATGTGCTGTAGGTTAATCAACGCAGCCATAATATTAGTGAGTGCTGATTGTGCCACTTCAGAGTTGATGAGACTTACCCCCAAGGTATCTGTCAAAGGAATTTTCTGACAGTGAGTGTAGGCTATAATAAATATTGCTGAATACAGCCATCAAGACCAAGTCAAACCTGGAGCCTATTACTACAATGTTGATAACAAAAATGGATTTCTTTCAGTACACACATTTGAAGGTTCTGACATTCCCAGGATATGAGATATATATATATATATATATATATATATATATATATATATATATATATATATATATATATTGTTGGGAATTCTGTGTAAAAGATTACCATGTGTGTCCTGTGGGAAGCTTAATTTAATTGTAAAAAAAAAGGCCTGTCAAAGCTTAAATTTTGAAGATGCCTTTCTAAACTATGAAGAATTTAGTGACTCAACCAGGGAAGGCTGGGGTGTTTTTATGTATAAATTCTGCAGGAAAACACAGACCAGGCTGACAGGACTCCATAGACAGAAGCCTGAAATCTTCTTTAATCCATGCATGGAAAGCTGAGTGTTTTCTGGACATCGTCTAAGCAAGGAAGATACTGTTTGTGAGCATTTGTCTTCAAACATGGAAGAGATAGGTGACAGAGAAACTTCCTGTGATGGCAGCAACAAATTATCTGGTAAACAGGTTGTCAGGGGCAGTGAGGCTGGCTATGCTGGGACACAGAGATCTTCAGGTGTTTACCATGAGACAGGTTACAGGTGTCCTGGAATGGGGAGTTGCAACAGCTAGTATTGGGTTGCAACAGAACTATGATCAGGAATGGACCTCTCTTTGTATTTTTGTGTCTGGTACTGGGAGTTGTGGGATTCAGTGCAAGTTATACTATGTTTTCATAAATTTAGCCTGGGCTGGAACTGCCATGACCACTTAATGGATGCTGGAACACCAGGAAATAGACCACCATAATCAGTCCCAGTTGTAGAAGGCCTAGAGGTCAAGGCTGTGCTGGAACTGGAGTGAATATGATCAGCTGATACATAATCTGGTGAAAATGCCCTGTATTGGCTATTTGTGAATAATCACCAGTCAGAACTTGGGTTTCCATGTGGTTACACTTGCTTGAATCACTTATACACCGCATATTTAATCCTTTCCACTGACCTTCATACCTGTAATCTGAGAAAGGGAAACAGAGACATTTACAGATGAAATCATACAAGCTATTATCTGAGATTTCCATGTCATGATCACTATGAACAATAAATGCTAGACAAAATTACAGAAATAATCTTATAACTTGGAACATAATACTAGTCCTATTAGGTATAAATGCACTGCAAGGACGCCACTAACTACTGCTTGTTCAGAGGGGCCTAAAAATGAGGGACATATGCTTAGAAACCAAGTATGAGGAATATCCAGGGGCCATAACTGATGTGAAATGCTGGAAATCAATCCTATTAAAGGCCTAGGTAAAGTAGTCCTGCAGAAAGGAAGACTGGCAAGCAGGGCCATAACTCTTGGAAATGAAAGCATGGAATGCTAGAAATCAATTCATGGTCTCATCAATATAAAGTTGCATACCAATCCTTGGTAAAATAATGCTCTATAAAGTAAAGTTTAGAGGACAGAAATGGGTAAGTGGTAGTGGAGGGACTTGTAACTTATGTACAGGTCAGACTGATAGAAGCCAAGTATTATCAACAATAAAGACCATGCTAAAATTGGTTTAAATTTTTTAAAATTATAGTTAAGTTATGCTGCAGAATCCAAAGTTAGAAGGATGAAAAATCAGGGACTATACCTTTTTAAATGATGTCAATCACCATACTAATGACTTGGCGGAACTTAGAAAGAAAGGTATAGTGTAGAGGTGAACTCTATATACTATAGACCAAAGAGCAAGCAATCAAGATGGGGCCCAATTATCGTATATACTTATGTATGTGATGAATAATTTAGGAAAAAATAAAGGCCTGGAAGGAGGCGAAGGGGGCGGCTTAACTGCAGGCCAGTGTCTAAACTTAACAAGTTTTAAGTCTTTTTGTTGACTACTGTAAAGGCTGTAAATCTTGGGACACCAAAAACTAAATATTTTTCTGTGCCCTAAGACATATGCATGTAAAAAAACATTTGGTGACCAGACACTTAACTGAACTTATAAGTACTAATGTTGATTTTGTTTTATTTTGCATATGCATATTTTCTGATTTCTCCAACACAAAATTAAATAAAGGTAAATACAAACTTCATAATTCGCATGCCAGTAGAATTGATCCAGGAGACAAGGCTGAACTATAATGTACAGTACTTACACATGTGTGCATAGGTTCACTTAAAGCCTTATTTATTTCCAAATATGTTAGATGCAGATTTTGCTTTATTCACTGTTTCAACCAAATTGCATTCTTCAAGGGCTATATACTTCATTCAGCACGTGTTAAAACCTACAATGTAGATGCGGTGGCACCATTATGTAAATACACTCAGTAGCCTAATTGCAAGCATTGAATCAAACTATTGTTCATTGTATTGTCATACTGGGATCACATTTTAATGAGCTGTGTATTTACAATGTCAAAACAAAATAGAATTTTTATTACTGGTACACTGATATTAAATGTCCAATGCAATAACACATAAACAAAAAATAATTTGAGTCAAAAGGGAGGTAGTGTTACAGCAACCCATGAATGCTCAATTCTTGTCATTGTTCAATC
Source organism: Potamilus streckersoni (assembly GCA_016746295.1). Lineage (NCBI taxonomy): Eukaryota > Metazoa > Mollusca > Bivalvia > Unionida > Unionidae > Potamilus > Potamilus streckersoni. The sequence goes on from JAEAOA010001395.1 coordinate 1,523,278, forward strand.
AAGTTATACACAAATCTGAATTAGGCAGAAACAATAAGAAAACAGAAAATTTAATAAATTACTTTTCAAATTAAGTTTATACCATTTCTCTTTTAATAATCATACATGCCAACATGAGATAAGTATACATGTACTTTTTGTTAACATAAGTTTGCCTAAATAATGTCATTAGAAACTTACCACGTTAATCCTTTGATGTCTCTGAGTTGTGTGTGGTTTATAAGCGGGTCATGCACTTTTTTGTATCTATATCAGTTAAGTTGGGGGAGGCTTATACATGAATAGGCTTATACGCTAATATATACAGTAGCTGGATCTATGTACTATAAATCAAAAGGCAGGTAAACATGATGGAGCCCGATTAACTTCCTGAAGTTGGACAAATGAAGTGAAACAATGAACAAAAAAAAATTAAGTCAGAAAACAGTATTCTTCCCTGTGGAAGGAAAACTCTTAATAATTCTGAAAGTGAACAAAAGGCACAAAGTGGATGGTACCTGTGAGACCTCTTGCAAAAGCATACTGGCTAGTCATTGACTACTGAGAATTGGTGCCAATCCTGCTATTTGATGGGAAACAAACTCACCTGACTTCTGTTAGTAAGAGATAACTTAAGAGAATTCTAAAACAAGTCAAACTCTGTGAACATTATCTTTATCTTGGGAGGGCTAGATTTGCAAGCTAGCTGGGTATTTATTAGAAGGTGAAAAGACCATACATATGACCAATTATTTCTATGCTAAATTGGCTTATGAATGGGCTATTCCACACATTAACAGTATGGTTGTTGGAAATTGTAACAATTAAACTGGAACACTTATGTTTTATTCTCAAATAAAATGTGAATGTATTATGAAATAGAGCACTAACATACATATATACATATTTCTGAAAACTAAAATATTATTCCACATAAATCTGATTCATCAACACAAAGAATTGCTAATCAGTATTTACCTCAATTGGGACTGCATCCTTGGCTGGAATGACTGCAACAGCTCCAAATATCAGCTGACTCCGGTCATTGCTCTCCTCAAATTTTACACACCTATCACAGATGAAACAGTGTATGCATTAATTACTCTCCTCAAATTTAACACACCTCTCACAGGTAAATAGTAAATGCATTTATTATTCTCCTCAAATTTTACACACTTGCTACAGGTGAAACAGTTTATGTATATATTTCTCACCTGCCACTAATGAAAAAGTGTAAACATTTAAAGTATTACGAGTTGGTATCAAATATAAATAAGCATTAATGAAGCAAGTTAAGGTAAAGTTTCACTGATTATTGCCCTATTCTCCACCTCAAATATCATATATATATTACCCCAAATATGTCACCCTGAAACTATCAGGACTCTACATTTAATTTAAACCTGAGAAAACCTTAGTAAACAACAATCTTCCAATGATGACATATCACTCCAGTCCCCTGCTTATGTAAATACTTAAGTATCCCATGGTCTCACACTCTGAATTTACATAATATTTATACCTTAGTAAAAGACACACATTTCATGTATGCATTCACACTGACTATTTTGGTAATGGGTGTCAATTTTCAGAATTTGTTAGAATTTGATTCTACATACCTCTAAGTGGCAATTATTCACTTCATTTGGATTCTTATACATCCACACTGCTTTGGAAGGTCATTATTTGGCTGCCCAAAGAAGTCCATATGACAAAATTCAATTTTAAAGTATGTAGACATTTTTGGTCAACATCATAAAAAAAAACAGAGATAAAAAAATTTTGTCTGGAAGTCTCTTGATGACTGTTAAGGTGCAGATCATTCAATAATCAGGACTGAAGAGACTTTGGTTAAAGAAAATTAGTGTTAAATTTTAAAAGAACAGTTAATATTCAATTAAAATGAGTAAATGTACATACATGACCCATGTGACTTTTACTATATTATCCTTCTGTCCAGCATTCTCTCCATTCCAGTCTACTTATACTATTACCCAAAAGCACTCTCAATTTTCACCCTATTTATGCCAGTACCCTACAATTCAGCACTCTCAATTTACAACCAATTTATGCTAGTACCCTACAGTCCAGCATTCTTAATGCACAGTCTAATTACGCTAGTAACCAACAGTCTAGCACTTGCAATTTAGTCTTTTTTTGCTAGTACAGTATAGTCCATCACTCTCAATTTACATACTACTTACGCTAGTACCCTACAGTCCATCACTCTCAATTTACATACTACTTACGCTAGTACCCTACAGCCCAGCATCTCAATTTACATACTACTTATGCTAGTACCCTATAGTCTACACTCTCAATTTACATACTATTTATGCTAGTACCCTACAGTCTACACTCTCAGTTTACATACTACTTATGATAGTACCCTACAGTCTACACTCTCAATTTACATACTACTTAAACTGTACTTTTACCAAGTGTATTAAAATTACAAATATTGTATACAGAAGCTTCTAAATATCAACAGGCACATCTATGCAAGTTCCTTGACCAATGTACCAAATTTGAGAAAGGATGCAGAAAACTTCATTAAAAGTCTCGACTTTCTGCTCCTCCATCACCTGCTCAAAATAAATGGGAAGTGACCTAAACCTTTACTAGGAACAGAGGCATTTTGAAATGAAGAGGAAATGTGCCCATACTCCTTCCTTTGTTATTTTTGCCAAGTTCTATCTACATAATCCCAAAGACAGCAAATAGAACCATCAATACATGTACAATCTGGTAGAGATTAATAAGGTGGAGTGAGTGTCTCAAATGGATATGTTTGGCCCAAAGACAAAAACAAAGGCAAATTTCATTCAGTGTACTGACATGAGTGTATGAGCACAAGAAAAAGAGAAAAATATTCCATATGTTGACTATGACTAAGGTATCAGACTGGGATCATATTTTTTCTGGCCCTCCAACCACATGGACAGGGAACTTAGCAGCCCAGAACAGAGTAGCAATGCAATCCATGCTGGTAATGCATTAATGCTGTGAAAAACAAATTTCTGGATGTAAGAAAACACTTTTGCCTGCCGACTCTCACATTTGTTATGGAAGAAAATGCTTAATTGAAAAAAAAAATGATTTCTATGGACTCTAAATAGTTCATCAAAGTAAGAAAGCAGTGTACATCACTTTTGATTTATTATTTTAGAAAATGTAATTATAATATTGCAGTGTATACGGTTGTGAGATTTCATTACTTGAGCTGTTGTTTGTATGAGATGACATAACACAGGAACTGCTGTCCACACAAGTCTTTTGCAAGGAAAGCCTTTGATGACTTGCCCAAAGAACCATCTCTGAAAGAGTATACATTCAGGCATTAAAACAATTTTACTAAAAAAAAAAAGAAATGAAAAACTTTTTAAAAGATTCAATTAATTATGAACTGAACAATTACAAGTAAAATTCACTCCATAAAAATGACATCAGAAATGAAATACATTAGTAAAATCAATTTTATTTAGAAACAATGATTTAAACTTTGAAGTTATTGACTCATTTTTTTATGCACAACTGTGGCACAGTGAACATTGTGAATTCAAAAGGATAAAAAAGCATAATCATTATATCATACAATTACACAATCCAATTAACAGATTAATTGCCTCCAGGTGATTACAGTAAATGAAAGGTGCCAGCATCACACAATCATCTGGGTGTAGGGTTGACCAAACTTCTTATGAAAATCACACACCAGACAACTCCTAACTTTTTATCTTTGGTTTCTCATACCTTATCGCAGGAGCTGGCTCTGTCCAGAGGTGGTCAAAGCAGACTTCTGGATTAATTGGCTCAAATCTCTCACAGAAACTCTCATTAATGAGGGAGACATTGTGAACCCCTACTGGGGGAGTCCTCCAGTAGTTGCCAGGAGACCTGTTAGCATGGGGTGAAGGGCTGTGGAATCTGTGCAGGGAACCCATGTTCAATGAAGGTGAATGGGACCGTCTGAAAATAAGAACAGTGTACCATATGACCAACAGCAATATGTAGTCAAGTCCACAACATCACCAATAGTATTTAAGGTTAACACAATTTGTACCAACTGTTTGCACCTTCATGCAAAGATATTCTTTCAAATTTGATCATATATCGCTGGGGAATTTTTTAAAAGTCCTTAAAAGAAGTGGTTCCCATCCATTTTTTTTTATCTGCATTCCCAGCCCCCCCCCCCCAAATTTCTGAGCCTCACAATTCAGTTTCCACATTTTGAATGGTTTTGCCACCCTCAAAAAAAGAATCTTGGAACCCCTTCATAACACCCTCATGACCCTCTAAAGTGTCAAGCTCAACAGGGTCTACTTTAAATGATTTTAAGTTGCAACCCAGGGGATGGGATCTTCTGCTTTGAAAGACGTCTTTTAATACCAGCATCCATACTTGATGGCAGATTGGCATCATGTGTACAAGTAATAGTATTCTGAATGAAATCTGGAGCATATCTCTGAGGTTTTTCTAGTTTAGTGGCAGTGGCCGTATCTAAAGGTAGGTCTGCATCACTTGTACTGAAAAATGAAAGTCTATGTCAAAATGCATTCTGTCAAATTTGGCAAATAATTTATTCAATGATTTTCAATAAGTTGCTTAAAGGTTGATCTATCTTATAGCATCATATTTGACAGTGGACAGGCATTATTTATACAAATGTGAAATGCCTTTATGTCAAATTTGGACAAATCTGTTGAGCAGAGATTTCAAGCTTTTCCTTTTTTTTTTAAATTCTCCAAAACAGGATTGCAGATCTGCATAATTTGCAAAGTAAAAGAACCAAACTGGACTGATTGCTCAATAGGCTGACATACACTTAATATACAAGTGCAAATCAGTAAAAAGTCCATTCTTATATGTAAAATATTATCAAATATGTCATGACCTAAATGCATACCATGCTTATCTGTCTGAAGATCTTAATTGTCAAAAGTGTGATCGAGAGACAGAATGGTATATTTTGTTCAGATATGGGAACAACTTAATGTCAAGTCATGTTACATGACCATTCCAATTTTCATGAAAAACTCTCAAAAATGGATAAGTAGACATTAAGTATACTATTTTTTTAATGTGGGGAGATAACTCTATAACTGCTAATCTGACAAACCTAAGGAAATTTCTAGTCATGATACACATTCAAACTAAGTTTCATGCATAAATCTCAAGCCATTCTGGAGATATTAACCAAAGAATGTGGCAGATGAATGGACAAAACTTTTAGTAAAATGTGGACATTTTCTCAAATGCTGAACAAGAAAATTCATCTTCCGACAGAACACAATGTCTTGTCGTGACACAAATGTATGTCAAGTTTCATGTAGATAAGTCAAAGAGTTTACGAGATATAAAGTAAAATATAATTGTCATGGACAGACCGATAGGCAGACAGACAAGTTTACTTCAGCAAAAACCCCAACACAATCTTTCTTTGGAGGGGAGGCTAAACATTACCTATCCATAGAAGGCTGCGCAACACCTGCAACCAGTGGACTCTGTGAACGTGACATTAAGTTTAAAGGGGAGCTAATCCTTCCTGAGTAGCTGCGGAGTGGAGACGCACTTGTTGACTGCCCAGAGATACTGCTAAGTAGACGAGAGTACGAGTAGCTATTACTGGACTGGTTTAGTCCCGCTCCTGGGGTTCCAGGCCCCATCTGACACAGGCTTGCAGTTGTGTCCCAAGAACTGCTCACAACACTACATTCCTGCAGTAGATGATTAAGAGAATTAACATCTTTTCCAAAAACGTTGTGGATATTGAAGAAAATGAAAAAAGCATTTGCAATAAAATTTAATGCTACATTCTGTTTGGTCTCTAATGAAATGCCCTCTAGGTATACAACTATTTATCTGTTGACTGCTTCTGAGCTTAATCTTGGCCTTATCTGTTTATATATATTGTTCTATGCTATGAACATTCTTTCACAGATTGCTCGCAGAAAGAGGTATATGCATAACTATCCTACCCAGCTTGAACAAGTTAGAAACTTATGGTTTTGTAGAATTTTCCGCAGTACACAGGTCTTGTCTTATGGAAATCTCTCCTCCAAAATGCATGTGACCTGGTGATTTGGCATGTCATAAAAAGCTGACATCCTGAAGTTCAAATGCCTATTTTCAATGTAAAAGGGTAATATTTCCCATAATTTCTGGAATATAATATACCTCCTGTGATGGTGTCATGATGTAACCTTATATAATGTATAAGTCATAATTTCTAAAATTTTACTTTGAATTTTCATCAGCTCTGGCATTTCATTATCCTGTTCGGTAAGAAACTGCACTTCATTTTGGGGCCCCGGATCTAAGTTCAAACATGAATAATGGGCATCAACTGCAGTACATGTTTTTCAGTCAAAAATAATTAGTATGATTTCCTAGCATTCTCTTGTATTATCCAAGTATGACTCCCTCTATAACTCGTGCCCTGACAACTCACGCACCCTCTTATAATGCAGGGACAGGTGTAGATCCCATTTTTAAAACTGGAAAATACAAAAAACTGATCCTTATTTTTTGTTGAACTTGAAGAAAATAACGATCAAAATTGGTAATGGAAACTTTTGATATATCACTTGTGTTATAATTGAAAATAGTAATAAGACCTGGAAATATTAATAACAATATGAAATATCAACATAATAAAAGTCATATAATTGGTTATATTTTCTTTTCAAATGACATTCTTAGTAGACCACAATTTGCAATATTCAAGGACATTTTGATCAATGAAAATGTCACTTACGCCAAGTGGAGGCAGTACTTTAATAAATACCAATTAAATAAAAAAATTGTATAAATTCAAATTTGTGTTCTAGTGCTATATTTTAGTTTCTTTTAAGTGTAATCATCATAAATGCAATGTGTCCTCTTGCAATTAAATGTATATCTACTGTAACAGCTGCGAATCTAATTAAATGACCCCTGTGTTTTGTTATCGGACTAGCAGAAGCATTTGTTGTATTGTTGCACTAAAAAAAAAAAAAAAAAGACCTCCGTTTCTATAATCATGGTAACTATGTCTTCTGAATCGAATAAAGCAGGTAGAACATGAAAGAAGTCGAAAGGCATACAGATCCTACATACTTAAAAACCAGTGGCACCGGTTGTATGTTGGGTAACCCATTTCAGTTGATTAATCCAACAATGGGATACATTTTGCTGTGTATATATGTAATTAAACTACCTTAAATTAACCTATTCAAATCATAAATGTGATTAAAGATAGCAAGGCAACCAAGTGAAATGAGATCTTCATAAAATAAAGAGCTGTTTCACAGATATGGACCATTGTGGGGAAAAAAGTTTCAGAGAATTCCTGAATTTGCACGTAGAGATATCCTCAAGGATGATAAGAAGTTTCAGTATTACTTTACCAATGACATCACGGCATCAATATTTTACTAACTGAAAAATACAAAAATTGAATTCCGATGCTGATTACAGTCTCACAAAATAAATGTTCGTGCTTTTAATAAAAAGGAATCTTGTTTGGAAGTGTATCATTCCTAGTTTAGTAAAATACTATTACACATCACTCTGGGAACCAGTCTAATCAACAAAACAAAAAGCTGTAATGTAATACACAAATGTTTTTGCATATTGTGTTTGGTTGTTGAAACCAGTTGCAATCATGTTATCAATCCTTCAGATGTTGGACATTCTGAAAATAAATGTGATATATAGATAATAACAACTTCATCAGAAAAGCACTTTATATAGGTCTCTTGGTAACTTGAGCCCTCGCTTATAGTGCAGTCTGTTTTTGGACCCCGATATGCACGATTTATTAAGTGAAAGGTATATTTCATTTTTCTTCACGATTCTTATTTATTCAGTTTAACTTGACAGATAAATAAAATTTTCTATTGTGCAGAAATCATTTTTTATATGCAAACATTAATTAATTTAAAGAGTTCTCATCTATCATTGCTTTCTAAGTGCATGAATTCATAAGATGTGATTTTCACCCTCACATGCCTGGAAATTTTTCCAAGTACAGTACAGCATCTGACACCTCCAGTTTTCTGTGCAACTCAATGTGCGTAAATAACTTTAAGCATGCTAAAATTATGCTTTATACCACTAAGGTTTGCTTTGATATAAATATCTCTTGTAAGCCAACAGGATTCCATACCATAAAAAAACAAAGTAGAAGTAATTAACAGTATATTTTGTTTGCAGCCAGAGGTTGTGTCCTATCTACAGACTTTGATGCAATGCCAGAAATTTAATGTATAAATTACAAGAGTTCTTTGAATCAATATACAAATTACATATGTGTTTGGTTCAGAGTTGGTGAAAAGAAGAAGTTTAATATGGCACAGGGATATTCAGGTTGCTATGTTCATATGCCACATTAAATGAATCCGACTTTACCTGTGGAAGCTTTAGATTTTCACAACCATAGGTAATACTGTACACTAAAACATTTTAGTCACATAGTCACAAATTTAGTAAATTCTTCATTCATAAAAATAATTCTATTCACATATGTCTGCGTAGGTTCGAATCTAGGATTTGGTGAATGTGGATATGTGAGAAAGCTTGCCAGTAGCTTCTCGTTGGTTGGTGGTTCTTTCCAGGGATTTCCCGGTTTCTTCTTCCACCATTAATACTGGCCGCCATGTATAGCCTATTGTGTGCTGAAAAATGGCATTAAGCCCCACAACAACAATTCTATTTACTGAGACATCACATCATTTTTATTAATTTTTTAAAATTGCAAATTAAGCTGTCTTGCTTAATTTACTAACAAATCATGCCCACAACAATCTTGTGATTTACAGCAAGTACCATCCAAGAGATTTCAGATAATCGTAAAATCCCTGCACAATGCATCTTAAATGTTTTATGGTAAATTTTGCAGAAAATGTTTGAATCAAGCCAGTTAATGTGTGAAAAAGTAGAGCAGTCTCAATACCACACAAGTAAACTCACTTCTCCTCTGGCCCTTCTAACTCTCCAGACAGAATGCATTCCAACCATGGTGTCATAGGTCAGAACAATGGATGGCTCTAAACTACAGAACACAATATGCTGAGTATTATCTGTCATATAGGCGATCTTTGGACCCCCTGCTGTTACTGAAAAAAGTTAAAAGAATATGGTAAGAAAAAATATTTAATTTACACTAAATAATTACAGTGCTTCATCAAAACTGATCACTTTGCTCTCAGCAGTAATCTACTCCATTATGAAAAAGAAATTCACTTGCTTTAAATACACTCTACATTTTAACTGTAACCCATATATCAACCATGAAAAAAACCAAAAAAGTGCAGACCGGTCATACAACTGTCAAAAAGGTTTGCACACCTAGTTTAAAACAAGCACTGACTCTACACCACTTCTCTGACAACATATATACATGATATCTGCATACCCAATTCAGTTTGCTCAACTGGTAAATATTATCCTCTCTTCCTTACCATTCCAATGCTTCAAAACCTCTGCAAACTAAAAAGTCATTTACTAGACCTCCCCAACCATCTTGTACATGTATAGATATCAGTTTATATCTGTAATAGTCAATAGTTATTTACTAGAGCCTTTTGTAACTGTAATAGATAACAGTATATTTATGTATCAGTATATTTATGTGACACCTTTGTATCCATACAGTCATCAGTTTATTTACTGGACATCCTTGTATCCACTTAATCGTCAGTTTATTTACTAGTCACCATTGAAACCAGTTTATTTACTCACTCTTGTATCCACTTGGTCATCAGTTTATCTACCAGACTCCATTGTATCCATATAGTCTTCAGTTTATTTACTGGACACCCTTGTATCCATATAGTCATCAATTTACTGGATACCCTTGTATCCATAGTCATCAGTTTGTTTACTGGACACCATTGTATCCATATAGTCATCAATTTACTGGATACCCTTGTATCCATATAGTCATCAGTTTGTTTACTGGACACCCCTGTATCCACTTGGTCATCAGTTTATTTATAGGACACCATTGTATCCATATAGTCATCAGTTTATTTACTTGACACCCTTGTAACCATATAGTCATCAGTTTGTTTACTGGACACCAGTGTATCCATATAGTCATCAGTTTATTTACTGGACACCATTGTATCCATATAGTCATCAGTTTATTTACTGGACACCATTGTATCCATATAGTCATCAGCATATTTACTGGACACCATTGTATCCATATAGTCATCAGCATATTTACTGGACACCATTGTATCCATATAATCAGCATATTTACTGGACACCATTGTATCCATATAGTCATCAGTTTATTTACTGGACACCATTGTATCCATATAGTCATCAGCATATTTACTGGACACCATTGTATCCATATAATCAGCATATTTACTGGACACCATTGTATCCATATAATCAGCATATTTACTGGACACCATTGTATCCATATAGTCATCAGTTTATTTACTGGACACCATTGTATCCATATAGTCATCAGCATATTTACTGGACACCATTGTATCCATATCCATATAATCAGCATATTTACTGGACACCATTGTATCCATATAATCAGCATATTTACTGGACACCATTGTATCCATATAGTCATCAGTTTATTTACTGGACACCATTGTATCCATATAGTCATCAGCATATTTACTGGACACCATTGTATCCATATAATCAGCATATTTACTGGACACCATTGTATCCATATAATCAGCATATTTACTGGACACCCTTGTATCCATATAGTCATCAGCATATTTACTGGACACCATTGTATCCATATAATCAGCATATTTACTGGACACCATTGTATCCATATAATCAGCATATTTACGGGACACCCTTGTAACAATATAGTATATTTGCCAGTTAATAAGTTGATGTGGAGTATAAATCAAATCAGCAAATTTTCCATCCTTCATCTATAAAGTCAATGCTCAGTATAAGACTAGGAAAGACGAATACCTCAGATTGTGTTTTTCACTTCATTCCACACAGCATCACAAATTTTATCCTATCTGTAACTCAGTAATCTTTCTAGACAGGATCATTAAATGTAACTAAAAGTACCTAATTTGTTTCACATAAAGTATTTTAAATATATTATGTACTTTTAGATACATATTATAATGCTGACCCATAACTTTTTTAGTTACAGATTGGATAAAATTTGCAATACTGTGTGGAATTAAATTTTAATAACTTCCAGTTTCATAAATATTAAAAATACCACTGTATGCTATTTCAGATTACCAGCAATAGTGAAATTGCATTATTAATACAAAACACTTTCGGGGGGGAGAGAGATACAGAGAGAATGATGCATATGTATTTCATAGTATTTTTCCTGTTGCATCTTGTGATCAAAATAAAATATGGTCCGATATATGAGACAGAGAGATATCAAGAGATCAGCTCTTTGTGGGATTTTGTTGTATTTTTTGTTACCTTATTAACCCCATGTTGCTGAAGCTTTTATTATAGAGAGAAGCACTTTGCTGACTACAAAAGACATCACCACCTTCTATTTTGGATTTCATCAGGACTCAAACTCAGTTTCATGCAGGACTTTTTTTTTACTAGGCCTTCTATTTTTAATTCTTGGATTATTTTTGGATTTAATTTGCAAAACCATAAGTTCTTTTTTCTCAATTTTTCACTTTGTATTCTAGGGAAATAATTATTTGTTAAATTTTACAAAGGTTGTTGTCATTACTCTTTTTTGTTACATATTTCAAGGGCATAGACTTGTAACAATTTCAGTTTATGAAAACATTCCTGTACATTCTCTCTCACACACACACACACACAAACACAGACACACACAACCTTTCATCCCATTATCAGAAGATACAGATCCTAAATAGAATTACAAAATTATAGCTAATCTGTAACTGTGAAACACATGGCTAGTTAATATAATTAATCATGATGCTGTGTATGCAAATAATAAATAAGGGATCAAATGAAGGATTAAACTGTTGCTTAAAAGTGAGATCAAAAGATAGTTGGCTTTTATTTGCAAACTTGGATGATTAGAAAATAAAAAAGAAGCTTCCTGGAGATACTGTTACCAGACCTTGATTATAAAGGATATCAAATCTGCAGTGTACCTCAACTACGAGGTTACATTTCATTTTTTTTTCTTTTCTTTGGAGATATATTTGATTCAGAATCTTACAATGACAAAAGATTCATCCTATTAATAAGAAAAAACAAAAAAAACATCAATTTAAATGTTTTCATAAATCTGCTGAAGATAATGAAATCACTGGATTACTGTAAGCGCAATCAAAATATGAAACATTTAAACATCATTTCACATATATACCATGCCTTGCTCATCAAAAAAGAAGCTAAATTTACATTCTGATGTAAATTTAGGAATATCTAATCAAATGAGTGCTTTGAAGAAAAAAAATACCATTATCAAGGTGCATCGGATCTGGCCATTATAAGAATTGAACTAATTCTGGAAAACTTTTTAGTATCTTGTAGAAACTCATTAAACACTGGTAGGTTTTTATCATAAGCATATTGTAATTTATGACCATGTGTCTCCTATCCACCCACACCCCATCACCTAATTATCACTTCAAATTTACAACAGTTAGGAAAATAGTATCTACTAAAAAAATGAAGATATTATATATCTGCATACTATGTAATCACTAATCTGCATAGCATAGCATAGCAAGTACTAATCAGTTAGCAACTCTATGCAAGTAAACTATGCAGGTACACTAGTTAGTTTAATTTTGGTCAATTTAGGAAACTGACACATTGTCAATGTCTGTGGTAAAATCTTGTCTCATAGCAAAGTTTCCCACAATAAAATGTGCTTCTCTATATTATATTTTGTATATTTGTTGACTACAAACCTGTTGTATTATGGATTACAAATCAACAAACAATACTCAAGGACTGAATGCACTAATAAGTTGTCTTCTATTAGTGGGACATGATCAAAAGCTCTGCTTTCAGAAAGCTAAGAAAGAAGTTGTTTAACTTCTGATAATAGGCTCAAACTTCATGTCCTCTAGTGTCTTCTGACTAGATGTAACTTTAAGTAACAGTTGTGGAATGAAGGAATTGAATTTCAGCCCCAAAGGTAGTCCAGCTTGCAGTAAAAACAAATAAAATCTTCAACATATCAGACATGTGAACAACTGTACCTGTCCTTGTAATCACTGGAGCCACTTCATCCAACGGATGGAGCATGCTAAAAATCATTGTCTGATTTGGGGCATTCCGACTGAAAGACAAAATTATTTTTTTTATATGCTGATATCAAGCCTGTAGTTTTAAATGATGATACAAAGAATTTCGTTTTCTTTCCAACCATTCATAATAGGGGCTGCTGTATGTCTGATTCCTTTTAAAAGTTTTGAGTAACAGAAAGAAGACAAATAAAAAGGAGAGGTTAACTTTGAACTTAATTTTAAAACTGCATGGCAATATCCAAAAATGTTATGTAAAGATTCTGGATCAATTAAACTAAGAATCTAAATAAAGCAGGAAATATTTATAATAAGCAGGAAATATTTATAATAAGGTTTAAAAAATAATTCTATCCATTTTATCTGCAATACCCATTGTATTTGTCTTGATAAACATCTCCATTCTAGGACATCCAGTTTAACAAGACTTAAATTCACTAACTGCTGGCAATCATTTTCATTATTGTTATTGTTGTCGTTATCATCATTCACCAATAAAAAAAAAACGAGTACAATGAATGGTCTGTCTCATGTTCAACAGTCCTCTATGTAGATAACTGAATTTTTTGTGCAAAAATCACATTTTTCTTTCAGTCAAACTGATAATGATCTTTAACCTTTTGACCTTGAATTATATAGGGTTCATCCTTACTTCATGTGCTGCCATTCACCTTGAACTGGAGTTATTGTGCAGAAACCATTTTTCTTTTTGCAATGACCTTGACTTTTGACCCCAAATTCAATTTGTATGTCAACCACTCCAAAAGTTTACTGGCTCTAGATAAGAACTTAAGTTAATGTGCAGAAACCATTTTTCTTTTTGCAGTCAACGACCTTGACTTTTGACCCCAAATTCAATTTGTATGTCAACCACTCCAAAAGTTTACTGGCTCTAGATAAGAACTTAAGTTAATGTGCAGAAACCATTTTTCTTCATTCATTTCAGTGATCCTGACATCAGACCTGTTAATCACAATAACAACAGCCTTGTTGCATCTAGGATTTATGAAATTTGTACCCTATCCACCTAAAAAAGTTAAACAAATGATGGTCACTCTGAAAAAAAAGTGGAGTCAATCTCCTTAAAGTCAGAACCTATCAAAAGGACATTAAAAATTGACTAAATATGAAAGAGAAAAGAAGTGTGTTATTATGTATCCCTTTATTTACTGGTGTTACATGACAATGAAAATCCACAGTCTCTCTTCAGTTCATGATTTAATGTATTTACTTAAACAAATGTCAGTAAAAAAAAAAACAATAAACATTTCCACCACAAATTCAATCGACTTCATGTCCTACCTAAGAGTTTTGAAACAGAACTAAATTTTTTAACTTTGCTGTTGCATGAAGATACAACAGAAATGAAAATAAATCTCCAACAACATATACAGACTTTATCATTAAAAGTATAAGAATTGGGAGTCAACATCTAAGTATCTTGTTAGATGTGCTTGCATCAATATTACTCGAGATCTATGCTGAAATTCAAATTCATCACTATAACAAAAATTGTGCTTATTCAGATCTGTTGGCACATTATATTATGGCAGTCTGATAATATATGACCTCAAATCCAATATAAATTAAGGGTGGTTGGGCCTCATGTCTTACACCATAGGAATCAGTGCAATGTAGCTCTGTTTTGACAATTTCAGCAGGGAAACTGTGGGTCAAATTTTCAGGCGATATTGACACTGTTGTAAAACTAATTGCTTCATTTGTACAATATTTACACTGATTTTTTTTTCTTATAGGGAAATACAGGTATAATCTAATGGTTGCCTTTTTAAACTCTGTTGATCACCTTTTCAGTTCAAAAAAGTGTTGAAAAAACCCAGACAAAAAAGCTAAAGGTACTGATTGAATAATTTGGTTAATTTTTTTTTAGCAATGGTGGTCTCAGCAAATATTTTGTTTGACCCCTGCAAAATACTTAAGTGATTAGCATGGATATATTGCTTAGGTCTACCCTAGTTATAGTAAAAAAAAAACTGTTTTAGAAGATACCCACTCAAGGACAAAATCTTCTAACTCATGACACATAATGCTGAAAATCCAATTCATTCAGGGTCTCATCTACATAAAGGCACATAACAAACCAATATTCCTCAGTAATGTTATACTATAGAAAGCAAATTTTGATGCTATCAGATTCAAGGGCCATAACTTTTGTTATAGACAATTATACCATTCAAGGATTCATCAAGGTAACAGCTGCATGCCAAATTTAGTTGAAATCCAAAAATGCTTCAGAAAGATATGTTACAGAAATCAGAGTCAAAAGAACATGTAATCATGTACAGGATTCCTGTAATGATGTCATAGGAAGGTAGAAATCTCATCAATATGGAACCGCATAACAAATTTGGTTTAAATCCAACAAAGATAATACTAGTGGGGTTTATCTATGTAAAACATATATGCCTCCAATCGCAGACACTGCAGATCAAAAGTCCTCATTTTAGAATTATAAACTCTGAATAAATTTGAAAAATGTACATAAATGGTATAAAAAAGTAATCAAGTTATCTCTCTTCCTCATGTGGTGTTTTCTAAACTGTCATAAACATGGGTTTGTTGTATATTCCAAAAAGTTAGAAAATAATTGCAACAAAAAATTGAAAAATTGATGTAGTGACCTAAAAATATGAGGTCATCTTCATATGAATGCAAATACTCCTACCAAAATTTCATCTGTTGACCTAAGTTATTTTTTTTTAAATTTGTGCTAACAATGCTTTTGTACAAAAGTCTAATGAAAACATTCAAAAATATGTTAAAGAACTATTGCTATTCAGGTCATCTGCTCGTGATTATGATAAATTGTGCGTAAATAACACAGCTCAAATTCCAATAGTTTTTGTGTTATTTTGTTAAAGTTGTTTCAAGACACAAGGATGTACCAGTACAGATGGGCAGCAGTGAAGCAATATGCCCTCCTTCTACGATCTTTGTACAGCATATTATGATAATGAAACCCAAGTAAGCAGGAAGGACAATCATGGTCCATAACTTCTGACAGTGATGCTATCTTTCAACAGGACTTCAATTTAAAGCCGACTTCTAAATTTTGTTTAAATCCAACATGGCTTGGTAAATTTGCACTGTGGCAACCAAAATTAAAACAGGTAATCAGGAGAGCAAAATTCTGTCAAAATGCACAATAATCCAGTGGTTTTTCCTTTTCCTCAACTCATACAGTTAAAGAGGAAAAAAACTTACTTTCTTGAAGTGATCTCTGATGGTGAGACTGTCCTTTCAAAAAGTAATCCATTCTTGATGACCCATGCATGAGAAACCTGTTAAAATGCAAACTTATTACATTACTAAAACAGATACACACAATTATTCAACATTTTGTCTAAAGACATAAAATGTTACTGAATAAATAGTCATAATTCTTTTTCATACAATTATGTATGATAAAATGTTCCATTATCTGACAAAATGAAAACTGAATATTTATTATCTCACCCTAGAACAATGGTTTTTAACCCATGGGTCATGACCCAATCATGGAGACCATACTGTTTTGATTGTGTTGCCAAGATTTTTTAAATTTCCAAAGTGGTTTTTTTTAAAAGCATTAAATGGGTGGAGAGGTTAATTCCACAAATCTAATCTTAACTGAGCAAAAATGTTTACAAACAGCTGCCATTAAGGACTTTAAAAAATGTCACTAAGTCCACAAGCTTAAATACTTTGCATAAACTCTGTGCCTTACAAGTACTCTCTTTCAACAGACTACAATATATTTCTTTCTCTGTTGCAAAGTTGGGTTCTAAGAGCAACAAAAATGCAACCTGCTGATGGATCATATTGACATGATCAGCAAGCGAATTCATGTACATGGTGTCGATACTCTAGTCATGCTATACATTAGACATGTATATATAATCAGTATACACAAATATGTACTACCATGATTAGTTCTCTGAATAAAGTAAAATATAAATGTAATCTCTGTTTTCATTACAGGTGTATTTCTCATTTAAAATTCATTGATTTAAAAAGATAACTGAGCCAATGTAGCACAATTTTGTATGCACTCTTTTTTATAGCTCCCACCCCAATTACTTGCTTAATGAATCATTTTCTTCAGGTAACTGACTTGGTTATAACACAGTTTAGTATATAACAGGTGGGTTCTATGGACCCTGACCATCAGGTTATAGTTTTTTTGCACATACTGTTGCCAACAATTTGATGTAAGACTATTTTTGTTTACAAAAGATGCAGCATCCAGAAAAACTGATTGCAGTGTAATAAAGACTACAATAATTTTCAGTTTTATTAGATTTTTTAAATATGATGCCAATATTGGCAGAATAGTGGTAAATGCCATGTTGGTTTCAAATTTGCCGACTTGAAAGTTAATCACAAATTGACAAATGCTGACTGAAAAGACAGATACACAAATTTTGTACTATACAGAGTTCATTGCAAACCCAAACCAAAAGATCTACTTACACTGAAAAATAATGTTTAAATACTAGTAACACATTATTACTTAAACATTACACATGATTACTTGCACATACTTAGTTCAACAATAAAATGAGAAACTCTATTTTTTTGGCAGTTTGAAAAAATGACCAGCAATGCAACATAAAAGCTCAATTTATGTCACCATTAACATGTGATATCACAAAGAAAACAACATTTATTCACTGAGGATTTATGATAGACAAGACCTTTGAAATTCAATAAAGTGAAGATGAAAGAATAAATATAGATGTAACGTTTAATTTTTACTTTACAAAAACAATGCTCGTCTTTATTTGGTTTTATAGTAATTAATAAAGTTATTAAATTTCTAATGAAAAATATTTGTGAGGACTCATTACTCTGGCAAAACAACAGACAATCTAAAGGGCTCAAATTTAAGGCCATTTCAGTAAACATACTTCTGACACTGGGAAGGAACTTTCAATGTGTAGTTAACAGAAATAGACACAAATTAGAATTTTGAATCATTTTCACATAAACTCTTTGAGTAATCTGGAGTACCTTATCATATATTTTTTAAGAACGCCTTCATTAGGTACCATGTATTTTTAAATGGAACAGGCCATAGCAAATATGTAAACATCAATCATGGTGAAATGGTGAATTACCGTAAATGGAAGTGCTGATGTGTATTCCCCTCCATCCTGCAGAAAACAACTGACTACACTTGACTCGATAATACACACTCCTCTCTGTGTCTCTCCTAAAAAAAAATAATTTGTGAATGTATTTTATTTTATTAACAATGACAATTACAAATTTCCTGAAATTTAACTGACACATCCTTTAAAATTAAATATATATCCCATTTTGTTCTGTAGAATATGCTGAACAAAATTGTGAACCAGTCCATATATTTATCTCTAACCATTTAAGTGTTTGCCTTATCAGTCAGCTTTTGTAATGTGGAAATACTAGAACTGGGACTAGACCACAGTGTATGTAGATTACTAGCACTGGGACCAGACCATGGTATATAGGCAAATGACTAGCACTGGAACCAGGCTGAAGTGTATATGTAAATTACTAGCACTTGGACCAGACTGAAGTGTATATGTAGATTACTAGCACTGGGACCAGACTGGTGTATATGTAGATTACTAGCACTGGGACCTGACTGAAGTGTATATGTAGATTACTAGCACTGGGACCAGACCATGGTATATAGGCAAATGACTACTAGCACTGGGACCAGACTGAAGTGTATATGTAGATTACTAGCACTGGGACCAGACTGAAGTGTATATGTAGATTACTAGCACTGGGACCAGACTGAAGTGTACATGTAGATTACTAGCACTGGAACCACACTAGGGTATATATATATATATATATATATATATATATATATATATATATATATATATATATATATATATATATATATATATATATATATATATATATATATATATATATATATATATATTACTAGCACTGGGACCAGAATTAAGTGTATATGTAGATTACTAGCACTGGGACCAGATGAGGGTATATATGTAGATTACAAGCACTGGGACCAGACTGGTGTATATGTAGATTACTAGCACTGGGACCTGACTGAAGTGTATATGTAGCACTGGGACCAGACTAGGGTATGTACAGATTACTAGCACTGGGACCAGACTGAAGTGTATATGTAGATTACTAGCACTGGGACAAGACTGAAGTGTATATGTAGATTACTAGCACTGGGACCAGACTAGGGTATGTATAGATTACTAGCACTGGGACCAGACTGAAGTGTATATGTAGATTACTATCACTGGGACCAGACTGAAGTGTATATGTAGATTACTAGCACTGGGACCAGATGAGGGTATATATGTAGATTACAAGCACTGGGACCAGACTGGTGTATATGTAGATTACTAGCACTGGGACCTGACTGAAGTGTATATGTAGCACTGGGACCAGACTAGGGTATGTACAGATTACTAGCACTGGGACCAGACTGAAGTGTATATGTAGATTACTAGCACTGGGACAAGACTGAAGTGTATATGTAGATTACTACCACTGGGACCAGACTAGGGTATGTATAGATTACTAGCACTGGGACCAGACTGAAGTGTATATGTAGATTACTATCACTGGGACCAGACTGAAGTGTATATGTAGATTACTAGCTCTGGGACCAGACTAGGGTATGTATAGATTACTAGCACTGGGACCAGACTGAAGTGTATATGTAGATTACTATCACTGGGACCAGACTAGGCTATGTACAGATTACTAGCACTGGGACCAGACTGAAGTGTATATGTAGATTACTAGCACTGGGACCAGACTGAAGTGTATATGTAGATTACTAGCTCTGGGACCAGACTAGGGTATGTATGTAGATTACTAGCACTGGAACCAGACTAGGGTATGTATAGATTACTAGCACTGGGACCTGACTGACGTGTACATGTAGATTACTAGCACTGGGACCAGACTGAAGTGTATATGTAGATTACTAGCACTGGGACCAGACTAGGGTATGTATAGATTACTAGCACTGGGACCAGACTGAAGTGTATATGTAGATTACTAGCACTTGGACCAGACTAGGGTATGTATAGATTACTAGCACTGGGACCAGACTGAAGTGTATATGTAGATTACTATCACTGGGACCAGACTAGGCTATGTACAGATTACTAGCACTGGGACCAGACTGAAGTGTATATGTAGATTACTAGCACTGGGACCAGACTAGGCTATGTACAGATTACTAGCACTGGGACCAGACTGAAGTGTATATGTAGATTACTAGCACTGGGACCAGACTGAAGTGTATATGTAGATTACTAGCTCTGGGACCAGACTAGGGTATGTATGTAGATTACTAGCACTGGAAACAGACTAGGGTATGTATATATTACTAGCACTGGGACCTGACTGACATGTACATGTAGATTACTAGCACTGGGACCTGACTGAAGTGTATATGTAGATTACTAGCACTGGGACCAGACCGAAGTGTATATGTAGATTACTAGCACTGGGACCAGACTAGGGTATGTATAGATTACTAGCACTGGGACCAGACTGAAGTGTATATGTAGATTACTAGCACTGGGACCAGACTGAAGTGTATATGTAGATTACTAGCTCTGGGACCAGACTAGGGTATGTATAGATTACTAGCACTGGGACAAGACTGAAGTGTATATGTAGATTACTAGCACTGGGACCAGACTGAAGTGTATATATAGATTACTAGCACTTGGACCAGACTAGGGTATGTATAGATTACTATCACTGGGACCAGACTAAACTATGTACAGATTACTAGCACTGGGACCAGACTGAAGTGTATATGTAGATTACTAGCACTGGGACCAGACTGAAGTGTATATGTAGATTACTAGCTCTGGGACCAGACTAGAGTATGTATAGATTACTAGCACTGGGACCAGACTGAAGTGTATATGTAAATTACTAGCACTTGGACCAGACTAGGGTATGTATAGATTACTAGCACTGGGACCTGACTGAAGTGTATATGTAGATTACTAGCACTGGGACCAGACTAGGGTATGTACAGATTACTAGCACTGGGACCAGACTGAAGTGTATATGTAGATTACTAGCACTGGGACCAGACCGAAGTGTATATGTAGATTACTAGCACTGGGACCAGACTAGGGTATGTATAGATTACTAGCACTGGGACCAGACTGAAGTGTATATGTAGATTACTAGCTCTGGGACCAGACTAGGGTATGTATAGATTACTAGCACTGGGACAAGACTGAAGTGTATATGTAGATTACTAGCACTGGGACCAGACTAGTGTATGTATGTATGTATGAAGATTATTAACACTGGGACCAGACTAGTGTATGTATGTATTTATGAAGATCAATAGCACTAGTACCAGACTAGGGTGTGTATAGATTACTAGCACTGGTTTCAGACTGAAGTGAACATGTAGATTACCAGCACTGGGACCTGACTAGGGTATGTATAGATTACTAGAACTGGGACCAGACTAGGGTATGTATATAGATTACTGGGACCAGACAAGGTTATATATGTGGATTACTTGCACAGAGACCAGACTGTAGTTTACATGTAGATTATTTGCACATTTCAGATTGCACACTTACCAACCCTTACAAAACCATCTCAGTAAGTCAGTTGACTTTTTTTCCATAAGTTTGACCAGTTTTTTAGTAAGGTGTAACAATATATCATAAACAGCAACTGTAAAGCTGGAACATTTAAATGTTTGGTATTCGAAACATGCAGCGACAGTAAACATTTTCAACTGAAAAGTTTGCAAAGAACACATAAACCTTATTTTCCAGTAGTACAGTTGCATAAACATCCCTGTGCAGCTCATTGGATTGTTGCTATCTCTCAAGTGGAAGTAATTCTTGAAATCTGATTCTATTTCACATGACAGCAACAATCAAATATCCCGCCACAAGTCATACTCAAATTGGCATGTGATGTCCAAAAAAAAACATAATTATCTCCCTTCCTGTTTTATTCACAAGAATCCGAATATTCCTTTTATTCTTCTGTTCTAATTATCAACACTTTTTAAGAGGCTTATTTTTGGTTTCGTCTTCAAAATGTATCACTTGCTGGATGCCATTTTTTAAAATTTTATAATCAAGAGTTTGATCATGCAGATGCTTTGAATGAAAAAATGTGGTTTTTAATATCTGAGGTACCATTAAAAATTTAGCTTGGTTCCCCGACTAATTCCACTAATTCTAATAAGAAACTCAGATCCAAATCAGACACGAATGAGACAAATTATCCAGAGTTTCAGCTACAATCAATTTCCAGTAGTTTTTTCTTTTATTTCATTAAGTTCATATTTTAAGGCCCATTTTTGTAAGACTTACGGCAAAATCGTAGGGTTGACAGGTTTAAGACTAGCATGTATATGTAGACTACCAGGGTTCCTGCAGACTTAACAAAAACAAATTCCATGACTTTTCCAAAACTTTTCCAGGGCCATTTCATAAAACTCAAGGATCGTGCTATCTTGCATTGTCAAGTAAATGAACATAAAGAATGACATCTTTTAATCTAAAATAACAAAAAAGTTAAAAACAAATATTTTTAATATGATCATTTTAAATTTACCTGGGCTAGCAAACTTTGACTTTATGTAGTAATTCATGGCATAATCCAATGTTCAAACATACTTCATGTATTCAAAAGAAAACAGGAAACAATCCTATGTAGTCTTTGTATATGTTCCTATTTACAATATTAACAAAACACATTACTTTCCAGTTGCTTTCTTTTATTTAGTGATTTACACTGGAAATCATGTGATACTTTTATTAGGGGAACTTACTTTTGTTTTATAAATTGAAACAATTATTGAATGTAATTTTACCATTTTATTTAATTGGTTCTCTGTGCTCTATAAAATTTAAAGTAATCTATTTCTTTAACTCCATTGTCACAAATTATATGACTTTTCCAAAACTTTGCAAGGTTTTGACAAAATCCATAACTTTTCAAGGCCCTTGAAATTTATTTTTTAAATTCCAAAACTTTTCCAGGATTCCATGACCCGCAGGAACCCTGGACTACTGACATTGGTATCAGACTGGAGTGTGTATGTAGATTAAAAGCAATTGGATCAGACTAGGGTATCATATATGCCAACCCCTGGTGAGGAAAAAGTGTAATCCAAGTGGACAAAAGGAATAATCTGAGCAGAAAGAGAGTAAGTAATCCACATGTAACATAATAAAATTCAATGCGCATATGTACAAAATGATTTATTTATCCCTCTGGTATTTAATATCAATTACTTCTTCAAGTTTTCATATTTTGAGCTTTAAAAAGCAGCAAACAACCTAATATGTACAATGATGGAGACATTTCTCAAAATATAGAATGCAACTGAAAACCCCAGACAGTTCTGCCAACTTAAGTTTATTCAAAACATTATCAAACAATTAGAATATGTTTTATCCAGTGGAATCTTCTGTTAATTCTGGTAATGAAAGAAGAGCAATATAACCTTGCCCATTTTCGTAGTCAAAGTCACTTACACTGACTGGGCACAACATTTTGTCTTCGTCCTGTCTGTTGCAATAATAAAGGGTCCAATTTTCATGGCTTCTTCAATTTTAAGTGATGTACCTTTTGACAAACACCTAACAATGTTAGATGATTTTGTTCTTGCACATGCACATTATCATCAATTTTGGCATTAGGAAGCATCCGTTTGAACAAAGGACCAAAGTTGCATTCTACCAATAGGGGTAGTCAGTGTTCTATTAAGAACTTGATAAATAATGCCCCTGCATTTATAAGATTCATTTCCACAATTTAGTTCTGCTTTAAAAAAAGAAGTCACCTTAGTATTGGAGTTCGCAAAATGAGCTAATTCAAGGCATCTTTGTTATGCAATATGACCAATATTAAAATCCTTTCCACACAGCCTGCTATGGGCGTGAAGCTACCTTATAATGACTCACTGTATTGTGTAATTCATGTTTTTGTTTCTAATCGATATGTGAAATCATTTGAGAAACATTTTTGCTGTAAGATACGCTTCAAATAGAATAAATAGGACTTTACCTTAGCCAACAAATACCTATAGAATGGTTCTGTATCTTTTATGCTTTGTAACAAAAAATATGTGAGCAAGGATTAAAAATTAGAAAACCAGTTTGTTCTGTCCTAAGCCAGACAGCTGCTATATTAAAATTTTAATAAGGAATATGACTTCTCTACATTGATTATCCCCTGTGAGAGACTGGATCACTGTTCCTCTCTGTCCCCTTCCTGATGCCTGCAAAAATTTGGGCACATGACCACCTATAATCAGCCTGGACAGTCATCATTATAAGTAAAGCCAGTTCCATATGAATTTTATGTTTATGGTCAGGCTGGTTAATCAGTCAGAAGGCAGACAAGAGAATCCTGACCACTGTAAACAATCAAGCTCATTCAAATGGTTAGTTAGCAGACAGAATGGCATACCAAAAATGGTATATACTTTGTGGTCCAGCCAGCTGGTGCTGAATGGTTGGTACAGCTGGCCAACAATGCAGTCTGATTTTGATGGATAGCTCACCAGTCTGAGATAAATGATTCATGACCAATGTAATTGTATACAGTTCATATGCATGGCTGGACCAGTTTGACTGTAGTCACATTGGTGTATCAAAAATGATATATCAGTAAGTCAGTTGCCTTTTTTCCATAAGTTTGACCAGTTTTTTAGTAAGGTAGCCTTACAATCCAGCATCGTCAGTATGAACAGTCCATCTGTACCATACTTTCATGGACCACCCATCCATACCATATTGATCAAATAGAAAATTTTGAAGTCCAACTTGTTTTCTTAATATCTTCATACATGGTCAGGGGTATATGAAACTTGCATATGCAAATGCCCCATTGCAAGAGGGATAAGTTGGACTTTAAACCTTTATGCATCATAGGCCGAGTGATAACCTCCGCACTTCATTAGTGTCATCCTTTTTGTTTGTGAGCCCTCACTCTTCACTGGCAGGATCCAAGGCTTATCCCCCCCGGGATTACAAGATATAAACACCACTTATACTTGTCAATATATCAACACAAAAATAGTTGAATCACAATGATCACATGGGATTTCAATGCTTGGCTGGAATCATCTACTGTATACAGTATTTTCTGGCACTATTCTTGCATCTGTGGTAGAGAGGGCATCATGATATTAGTCATGAGACAAATCAACAATTCTACTGTATTCACTGATATTATGGTGTTGTTTTGCATTGGCATGATGGGGGGTGAGTGTAGAAGGCATTTCAACTTCCTCCACGTGACTCAACAATTTGAATATGATGCATGTTAAAAAATTGCTATGCTTTATTGGAGTGTGCTTGTTACTGTGCTTCTTGAGCTACTTTTTCAAAACATTGAAAAAAGTATTTTTCCAGCTAATGTGTCAACAAAAAATTGCATGCATAGTCACATCTCATACCCATCTTCCATGACCTTATATCATTTACACATCTTGCACTTGCCATCAATGTGCATACAACAAATATATACAAATTAAAATAATGAAACTGCATTATCAAAACGACTCAGAAGTGTAATAGTTGATAAGTACAGTACCAGAGAATTTATAAAGTGAAATTGAATGTTACCCACTGAAATCACATGTGATATAATTGAGCTGAACAACAGTTTTAAAAATATGAAACTAAACATTAGAATCCCAAAAATTGTATGCAACACATAAAGAGTTCTGACTTTATACTGATGCTGTATATGAAAGCTGGATGATGAAATTTAAGTACAAGTTTATTTGAATTCTATGGAGGACATCTTTACTGCATAACAGCAAAACTGAAAACTGGTACATCAAGGAATAATGGTAATTACCTAGCTTGTAGATAGGGGAGTTAACCTACAAGAGTTGCTTCCAGTTATCTACACAATCTATAGGTAAAAGGAAGATTTTTGGCTTACAGGAGGGCTGGATTTAGCAGAAAAAATGTTATACTAATTTAATGCGATCAGGTAATGTATTTGATAGAGAAACCGTCTAACTGTTTACCTGGCAGATCCAAACTGGTCCCTTGAGCATCACTTTCAGGTATCACAAAACTTGACCAAACAGCCTATAAAGCACCAAAGAAACAAAAGAAAATCTCTCAATATCAATTAATCACTTCACAGACACCCTGTGATAATATGCGTCAGAGAAATGAAACAATCTTTCAACATTCTGTTGATGTCACCAAATCATGGTCTTACACAAAACATGTAAATATTAGTAAGTGTTCTGAGTATAAAATAAATGATAGTAATATTGAAACTGGCAGAAAACATTTTATTCGCGCCTAATATTCCATCCCCAGATACCACCCCACACACCCCCCATCTCAGATGAGCAACCTCTCTGTAAAGTTAAGAATAACTTAATCTGTATAGACCATCATCATCTTTTTAAAATAAAACTATGATTCAATGGAGACAGATAGGGCCAAATGCAATAGTCTGCGTGCTTTTACATGTGCATTGCTTTTACTGTAAAATTTATATCAGTGAATTGTTGAATGTATATGTGTTGCTACTTAGTTCAGGATGTCATCTATACTCACTCCCATATCAAGCCCAACAGCAAACATCAGAGACCTTTATCTGCCATTGCATAATGTGCCAGTAGTTCAGAGTCTCTGTTATTTGTTCTACTGATTTCTTCTAACTGCACAGACCCTGATGTGCCAGTGCATTATGCAAGAGAAGATCTACATCAATGCATTTTGCAGTTGCATTTGACATGTATCAAGTATATACAGTACCTATTTTTTGGACTTCACAATGCCTCTAACCCGAAATTCAAAGACCTAACAAACATTTATCCATCTGGAACAACAATTGCATCCACGTCTCCAAACTATGGATATCCATGCATGTCTATATTGACAGAAATGTTACCATTTTCAAAGCAATTATACTTTTATCTCCATGTATGAATCAAGAGAATAGTACTCTGCCTCTAAAAGGTCCTACATTATAAAATGATTCCTATCAGTAAGTGAGCGTAGTCATGGGTCCCATTTCAGGAAGAGGTCAATACATTTATACATTTCATATACTTCATTGTAATGAGGTCTCAACACAAGGCAGAATATGATGCCCATATAAAACATTATGATCAGACAGGTACTTTTTAGTCTTGAAATTATAACGAACAAAAGAACTGATGAAGCATCCATTTGCAATTATACCTGAAGTACAGGACTATCCATAGTAAATGTTTTTACTATGGACCTGGCGCCATCCTGGCCTCCTCTACTCCATATAACCGTATGACCACTGATGTATAGTTCTTCATCATAACTGTCTCCGCCCACTGTAAGGGAACGAAATATCCACTGTTCTTTTTGCTAAAAACAAATAAAATATTTATTACTGTCAAATAATATGTAAATAATAATATGTAAATATATGACACCTGTAAACAGTTTCAACTACTGGAACTTACATTCAACAACACATTTTTCCATACATAAAAGAAAAAACATATAAAACATAAAATTCATGGAACTGTCAGTGTATACTGCTGTAAAAATCAGTGTATACGGCCACAGCATTTTTCAAAATTTTTATATATTTAAAAATCTATCTGTGGTTCATTAACAGCCATTACATTTCAGTCCTTTACAGAAGTCACCATACTGTTTACAATGAAAACTGCAAATAGACCTGGAAACATGTGCTATCATCACATTTTTATACAGTACAAACTATCATGACCTCTGCTATAAGCAACCACCTGCCATATCCGACCACAATCGTAATGCACAGATCAATTTTATTATATAAACACTGTTATAAGCGACCACCTGCTGAATGCGACCAGTGACTGCAGTCTTAGCAAAATAAGCATTTTGACACTGCTATGAACGACCGCAAGGATAAACACGATCTTTATTTAATCTCTGTAAGAACGACCGCTCATACCATTCTAAATATTAAAAAAAAATTTAAAAATAGGCTGGCTACCAATGTCTGAATATTCTACCTATGCAAATAGTGTTTTATGTTTCTGTCATAAATAGACTAAAGATATGCAGATGATTTTCTAGTCTGGTGTCCTGCTTTGTATGCTTCCTGCATTGCTCTCCACTTTTTGTAAAGGAAGCATACAAAGCAGGGAACCAGGTTATTTATTTCTGCACTTAGTCTGCTTCCCAGCCTTAATTTCAAGACCCAACATCAATGTGAAGGACCATATCACAAAAACAGATGGACACCACTGACCTAGATGTAATCATTTGTTACAATGATCACTTGATTAGTAATGATTGTTCTGATTAAAAACAAGCATAAAAGGAATAATAAAACCAGTTATGGATGCTACAATCCATAAACCATGCTAATGTACATGTCATGAGTTGCTGTTGTAATGCCAAAGTTGATGTAGTGGTCACATACATTGTCTTTCTTTAGAGTTAATCAGGGGATGAATAAAGTCATTGTCCATTAAACCAGCAAGAGAAAATTGTTTGTGGGATTCAATTGATAGTGTTCAAGACTTGTGATGTTTGTTATTTCCCCCCTCCCCATGTTAAATGATTACAGCCCAATCACAAAGCTGTGGTCCATTCAAGTTGGTGCGACCAGGTTACACACTTAGTTCATAGAGGTAATCCTAGTGTGCCATCTTTGAATGAAGCCGTTGACTTTGTCTCTGGATAAATGGTTCTGTTACTGGATGAGATAAAAGTTTCTTTTTATTTCATTAATTGTTAGATATACAATGTACATTCAATATTACAACTGAGAACTGAGCACTAATAATTTTAACACCGAGAACCTTAATGGCTATAGATGACCCTCCACCTCCAATTAAAAAGAGACAAATTTTAAGTCTGGAGAAATTAATTTTTTAAATGAAAAAAGTGAAAAAGAGGAGATAACTCGCAAAAAAAGCAGTTTAAACATTGGTAAAATAAATTTAGGTTCTTATAAAGAAAAAGAAGTAATTCAGAATTGATTTCATATGCTAAAATATGTGATCTTCAGATGAATGTGATTTCATGTTTAATGACAGAAGTTTATCTTTATTGCTATATAATTTTGTTTTTAGATGAATGCATACACTATTTTATCAAGAAATATTAATAATGAATAGAATATATGTACAGTGATTGTGGTATTTTCTTGAAACTGTTCTGAAACTGGATATTGGAAACTGGTCTTTTTGTACAAGCCTGCTTTAAGAGACCACCTGTCTTGAGAGACCGCTTTTTGTTGGCAGAAAGGGCGGTTTCTCGTAACAAGTTTTACTGTTTAGACAAATGCATTAATTTTTTGGCATAAAACAGTTTGTATACAAAATTTAGAATGGTATAATATGAATTATCTGACTGGACTTAATTACAATTTTTTAAATAATTATTTTGTCCTGGAGATTATTCAGGTTTCTGATATACTGCTTGAAAGCCAAAGGCAAAAGCAGATGGCCCAGAAATCTGGGTCAGTGGTATGAATTACCCATAAATTTCTTTCAATGCTATTGAATCCATTCTTTTGGAAACAAAAACTGTTTCAAAGTTTCTCTAGTTTTTAAAGCTTCATCCATGTTTAAAAGCTCATCCAAATCATTTCTCTAATGCTGACAAAATGCAAATTCTAGTAATATTCCATCATGAAATTTCTGAGAAAAAGTCTATCTTCTGCAAGTGTCCAAATCATTTCTATCAATATGACAGCCCTAAAGCTGTGAAATTCTATCAAATTCACAAAAGGTATTTTTGAGAATAAAATGATTAAAAGTATTTTTTTATGTATTTAGTATTAGCAGCCCAATTTAATGCCAAACTATAAACATTTACAAAAACATAATCCCTTGTCAAATTCTATTTAATCATTTTTGAAAAAAAGTGGTGCAAAGATATATTTTTAATAACAGTGCCCATATCTGATGTTAGTTTAGTATCATTTGTATATAACTGAAATGTCTCAAAGCCATGATAATTTCTGTCCAGTTTGGTCAAGTTCTGTGAAGTGGTTTTTTAACAGCTGTCTTTCTGTTTTTTAATCTGCATCTCTTGTACAAAACTGAAAAACCCTTTAAGTCCGGATACTGTCTGTTAAAGATGGTCCAATTCTGCAGAACAGCTTCTATGCAAAAGTCATTTAAAGACTTTCCTATATTTAATAACAGTAGCCATATTTTTAATGGCAGATGGAAGCATTTCCAAAAATCTGAAAACTATCTCTGTTAGTATGCTCTCCAATCAAGTCAAATTCTGCTGAGCAGTTTTTTAAATAAAATGATTTCCAGAATTTTTCATTTTTTTTATAAACAGCAACCACATTTGTTGGCAGATTGGCTTCAGGTGTACAATTTTTTTTAGTTATGTTAAGAA
This sequence comes from Potamilus streckersoni, assembly GCA_016746295.1. Taxonomy (NCBI): domain Eukaryota; kingdom Metazoa; phylum Mollusca; class Bivalvia; order Unionida; family Unionidae; genus Potamilus; species Potamilus streckersoni. The sequence goes on from JAEAOA010001395.1 coordinate 1,553,828, forward strand.
TACACAACTATTTCACATTGCACACTCAATACCATGAATGTAGATGCAATTGGTAAGGAATTAAGTGTCTTGTGGATGTCCACTCAATCATGAATTACATGGATTAATGGGTTTTATAGAACCCTCGTTCTTATTATCTTGCACAACAACACATTAAACAAATAGACGGGAGATATCTAAATGCTGTAACCTCAGCCATGGCAAGGCAGATGTCAATTCCATACCCTCACCTGTACCAACTATACAGTACTATCACTGCTTGTGCCATTTATCAGTGGCCTAGTCAGACATATGCATCAATGTTTGGAAAAAAATATTTTCTACATTTTCTGAGTATCTGCCATCAATCAATGTCCAATGACAAAGTGTACATCAGAACAACTGTCTTGTTACAAAATGCATTCTTGCTGATCAACAATGGGTAGAATTAACTGTTAACAAATAAACATGCAGAAACTTGCATGCTGTTTTTGCATCAAATGGTAACTTCTTGATCAATAAAAGAAACTTCAGTGCCTACTGTAATGGTTATTCATTTAAACATGCTTCCTTCCAATTCCATAACCCCATTCTGAATTATAGAAAACAGCATACAAATACGAAAATGAAAGTACCATCTTCTCCGAACTGCACAATACATTAATGTAAGATAGTTAATCCCATTTAACCTTTAGAAAAATTTTTAAACATCAGTCATCCATTATTTCTATTTACCAAACCAAATAAATGTCAGCTTGTTCAGAGATACATATAGCAATAATAAATTCTGAATGGAAAGATAAGTACTACTACTAATAATTGTGACTATTAGATTACAAACGCTGTAATAATAATATCCTACATTGGATATACTTATATAAATGTCATAATTCTTTCAAAAATTTTTTCAGTAAAAATAATGTACCATCATATAATAAAATAATTTTTAAAAAGATATGCCAGCTATGGTAGAAAATGTTCTGAGGTTTTATCCACAGACATAATACAGAGGTCTTGAAAATGCTTAATCACATATATTTTGATGCAAATTTTTATCTGGGGCACAGAAAATCACTTAGGCAGAAGTCTTCTTAACACACCTAATAGCTAAGCAGCAAATTCAAAGGCTTGCATGTCCAGCTTCAACCATCTGCTGTGTTTGCTAAGTTAATTATACATAACCCAGGATATTGTTTTGTAAGCATCAGGATCATTCTAGAAGATTATTTTCAATTAGGGAATGGTTTTTTTTTCTTTAGAAAATGCTAATTGTAACCTGAGGTCAAGTAGAGAACTATATATAGTGTAACTGAGAGGATTTTTGTCAGTTGCATTAAGATCTAACACCTTGAAATTGTATTATATGTTCTGACTGGTATTTTGGGCTGAATTTTATTTCCTCAAATTATTGAATTCAAGTGATTATTTTCTCCAAAAATACAAAAGCACTCTAATAAAATTCATAGATTGAGACATTCACTGGAATTTATAGTGTATTAAAACCTGGAATTAGATATCTGTGATTCATCAAAAGACTTTTGGCACATCAACACACTAAGTGCTATAACAGACACGTCATCACCTTTAGTTATTGGATTTATTCTGGACTTCTACTGAATTTTATTCTGAACTTTAAATTACTAGGATTTGAGTCTCTAATTCTTGGATTTAATTCACAATACCATTAAGTTCTTTTTCTCTCTTTCACTTTGTATTCTAAGGAAATAAATTATTTGTTAAATTTAACAAAATATGTTGTCTTTCTCTATTTTCTGTTACTTATTTTAAGAGCATAGACTCGTAACAAAGTTATAATGGATAATGGAATGTGCTATAGAGGATCATGCTGTAATTTTGATGATCCTCTATATGCAAGCTACAGCTTATATCTGTCATCATGAATAAGATTCCACTTCATAACACTTCTCAATGTGATAGAGGAACCAAGTATCTGATGGTCTCTTCTTCCTGATTACTCTACTCAGATATGGAATACACAAGACCAGAGTACTTTTTTCCATTGGAGACATTCTTACCACATTAGTCAATGATCTAGCTTCTTTGATGAAAAACAGTTAAAACTTAATATTCCACCATCATGAGCACACTGTGCTTTCATAGAAGAGAGGATATCAAAGACCTGGCTGATCTTTGGATTTCACCTGGCTAATGGTACTGGACTCTTGCCCAAGTGGTCTTTTCATGAGGATTAACCTGGCTGAACAAGACACCAATTGAACTGCTCTCATGAACTTAATTAGTTACCTAACATACCAGTTCTGCCTTTTCACTAATTTGGTAGCCAGCAGGCAAAATCAGCAATACATTCTTGGTAGACCAATCTGCTTACAATGTCAACATGATAAGATAGTATTGCTTATGAAGCCCTGCACTGGCAAAGACATTATGGACATCTTTCATACCCGCTTCCTCATTTGCAAAAGTGACAGTAAACACTGAAATCATGAATTATCAGTGAACCTGGGTTATAAGTTGGATCAGTTTCATTCATGGTGGTACCTTCTTTCATTGCCAAAAACAGGCTCCTATCCATGGGTAATCCGACTTTTATAATAAAATCACCATTTACTCTGGACACCTTGGCTTACAACCACCAACAAGATCCAGTCTGAGCTTTGTATCTTAAAATGATAGAGCCAGTGTTGAGGAGATCATGCTTATTTTTCCTTTTCAGGGCCCCAAGTGGCCGAGTGGTCTAAAGCACTGTCTGTTACGGATCACTGCCATCTCACCGCTGTCTTCGTGTGTTTAAGTCTAAGATTCGGGAATGTGGATATGTGAGAAAGCTTGCCAGTAGCTTCTCGTGGGTCAGTGGTTCTTTCTGGTGATTTCCCGGTTTCTTCCTCCACCATTAATACTGGCCACCATGTATAGCCTATTGTGTGCTGAAAAATGGCGTTAAGCACCACAACAACAACATTTTCCTTCTCAAAGAGAAACAGGATGACATATTGGATTAAATGGGTTAGTCACTCTGCATATTGAGAAATAACCCAAGCTCAGATCAATTTGTTGCACATTTTGATACAAGGTTTACAGTAGTTGCCAAAAGCATAGCATTTGACTGGAACTTTTCTCTGACAGTCTGTGGAATAGATACTGGAGTCAACATTCTCCAGTTTGCATCTAAGAGATCTTTCATCCCAAAGGGCTTACCTCGATCTGGTATGACCTATTGCCGTGGCATAACAGCTCATCATTCCAGGTTGTTCTTCAGTTTCATAAAATGTGGATTTTTGCTGGATTTGTGGGATTTAAAATTTTCCCTTTTTGAAGTCATTCCCAAACAGATGGAGTCTTGTCCACTTAGGTCATCTAGAAGCTGTCTCACATATCTTAGATGACGATACAAGGCATATCTTGAGTAAGGACATGTATCTCTCTCCACCTCTTACCTTTTCTCATATGATTGAATAACATATTCAAAGAAGAAACTAATTTTTTTTCTAGTAAAATATGTTTCTTTGCAAATACTTACCAATCATATTACACCTTCCTTGCCTCTCCACAGTAATTATCATATATATAATGTGCCTTCCAGTTGGTCAGCATCTGTCCGTCTTCAAGAGACGATGGTGTAACTTCCGGTTTGAGTGTCTTATCTGCACCTTTGCGAACATCTGAAGTTTCCAACCCTTGAGTGAGTCTCTGTTGACTTGCTGCAGGTGAAGGTTGATGCTTGTTGAGGCTGTTGTTGCTTCGCCTTCCTCCTGGCTCTCTTTGCAGCAAGGCTTGTGTTTATCCTTTCCTCTGCTTTCTGAGTGCCCTATCTGACAGCAAGTCACCGCCTGTAGTGGTCATTAGCACAGTTCTCCCAGTTGTTGACGTTGATGTTGGCCACTTTCATGTCCTTCTTGCTGATGTCTTTGCATCGAAGATGTGGCCATCCAGTCAGTTGTGTGCCTTCTGCTAGCTCACTGTATAGCAGGTCCTTGGGAATGCGGCCTGTATCCAATCTCCTGACGTGGCCGCACCAGCAAAAGTGCCTCTTGCTGAGGATGGTGAACATGCTGTTCATGCTGGCGCATTCCAGAACCTCAGTGATGGGTACTTTGTCCTGCCACTGGATGTACAGAATGCGCCGCAGGCATCTCAAATGGAAGCTGTTGAGTTTCGATTCATGGCTGTGTAGGTGGTCCATGCCTTGCTGCTGTAGAAGAGTGTGCTTATCACGCAAGCCTGATAGACATGCACTTTGGTCTTCTCTGTGAGGCTGAGATTGTTCCAGACCCTCTGGTTCAGTTTTGCCATAACTGCTGCTGCCCTTAGCAATACTGCTGTTCACCTCAGCATCAATGGAGAGCGAGCTGGAGATGGTGGACCCAAGGTATGTGTAGTTCTCAACAACTTCAAGGTTGTACCCATCGATGGTAATGGTTGGAGAGAATTCTGCATGACACGCCATGACATTCATCTTCTTCAAACTGATGGTCTGTCCGAACTCTGCTGAAGTCCATCTTCCATATGTGTTGTCAAGGCTGCATCGTCGGCGAAGAGCAATTCACAGATGAGAACCTTGGTCTTTGCACAGAGACAAGCGATGTTGAATAGCTTGCCGTTAGCACTGGTGTGGATGTACACTCCCTCGCTGCAGTCCTTGAAGGCGTACTGGAGGAGCATAGAGAAGAAAATGGTAAAAAGGGTCGGTGCAAGGACATAGCCCTGCTTGACTCCACTACTAAGAAGGCCTCTGATGTTGCGCTGTTGAAGCACACTAAGCTTTGGTGAAATGATGTGATGACAGCAAGTAGTCGAGGGGGCAATCGATCTTCTCCAGGAGCCTGAACAGTCCACTCTGGCTGAGCAGGTCAAATGCCTTTTTCAGGTCTATAAAAGCAATGTAGAGGGGCATCTGTTGCTCATTCATGACACTTCTCTTGCTGCTGGCATAGTGAGAAGATCATGTCTACCGCTGACCGGCCGCTTGGAAGCCACACAGGGATTCTGGGTAGATGCGAGAGGCTAGAATCTGCAAGCGCACCAGTGTGACATGTGTGAAAGCCTTACCGATGATACTGAGGAGGGAGATGTCCCGGTAGTTGTTACAGTCGATGTGGTCTCCTTTGTTCTTGTACAAATTGACTATGTTAACATCTCACATGTCCTGGGGGATGTGTCCCTGTTCCAAGTAGAGGTAGAGGAGTTCGTGCAAGGGCTAGAGTAGTGCTGGTTTCCATTTCTTGAGGACTTCAGGTGGGATGCCGTCACTCCCATGGGCCTTCCCACAAGTGAGGCAGTCGATGGCTTTACTTAGCTCTTCCAGGGAGGGTGGAGTGTCTAGTTCCTCCATAATTGGCAGGTCTGGGTTGGCGTTCAGGGCAGTGTCGGTAATGACTGTTTGGGTTGTATACAGCTCATGATAGTGCTCAACCCAGTACTACAGCTGTTTCGCCTTTTTGATGCCCTCGTACATGTCTCTTGGATCCCCAGTGTCAGCAGCTACTTGTATGCTAGTGCAGAGATTCAGCCAATAGGTGTTAGCGCATTGTCGGGTGGTCCACTTGGCATTGTTCTTGGCAATCCTGAGGGCTTGCAGTGCACTAGGGCTAGGTGCAAGGTCTTTCTTCTTCGCCTGTCACGGGCTCTGTAGCCTCCCACCTAGCCTCATACCAGTCGTTATTTTTGCGCTCCTTTTTCCCATAAGTAGTAATGGCTGAATTGTACACAGTGTTTTGGAGGTGGGATCATATGGAGTCGATGGTGTGATCAGGTGTCTCTTTGGTGAGAGTCTCCTGCCGCTTGCTGATGAACTGCTTCATCTTGTTTGCTTGCAGAGCATGTATTTATGCATGAGCGACCCTTTTTCTTGGCATGGTGATGCTTCTTCGGTATTATTCACACCTTCCTGGCCACCAGTGAGTAGTCCATGTCACAGTCAGCACTGTAGTAGCTGTGGGTGAGGACACTGTCCAGTTCTGCATGCCTTGTAATGATGAGGTCTAGCTGGTGCCAATGGCAGAAACGTGGATGTCTCCATGACACCTGGTGGATTTCCTTGCATTTTAAGTAGGTGTTGGTAATGCACAGGCTGTGCAAACAGCATCTCCAGCAGTTGCTCACCATTCTCATTGATCTTGCCCCTTTCATGAGTGCCGAGACAGGTGGGCCAGGCCTCGTGGTCATCTCCCACTCTAGCATTGAAGTCTCCTAGTGTGTAGAGGCCTTTCAGTGTTGGGGATACTGGATATTGCTTGATCCAGAGCCTCATAGAACTGGTCTTTCTCCTGTGGGGTGGAGTAGAGGGTTGGGGTGTACAAATTCAAAATGTTGACTGGGCCTGAGGATGTCAGACGACAGGCAAGGATCCTATCAGTGCCTGATGAAGGAGGCTCAATGAAGGTGATGAGCATGTTCTTTACAGCGAAGCCGATACAAGGCTAAGTTCATCGGAGGACTTTCCATGCCAAAAGAAGGCTAAGTTGTGTAGTTGGTTTCCCTGAGGGTGCTGCTGTCAGCTAGTCTGGTCTCCTGAAGGCAGGTAATGTCAACATTAAGTTGGGAGAGTTCACTGTCTATTACAACAGTCTTCTGTGCATAGTCAATCTGCTGCAGATCATCAATTAAGTCCAAAACACATGGTCCTGACATTCCAGCTTGCAAAAAGGAGAACTGGAGTTTTTTTTTTTTTCGTAAATGTTCCCTAAGCACCATGCACCCAGTGAAGCATGGCGGGACAGCACCTTACTGTCTGGGAGCTGCCCAGCTTGAGACAAGCGGTAGCTGTCCAATGAGACATGGCAGTCTCTCTCACCATTGGAAGCAACCCCTGGCCCCGAGCTCTACACCAATCAAGCTATTGCTTATAACTGGTGAACTGCTGCTTCCTGTGTTGTGCCGACGTCTTATGGCGACGATGGAGTGTCCTCTCCAGTGGATCTACAAGGCAGGGTAGTATTGAGAATCAGCTATTGCCTATGCAGCAGATATCCCCTCTCCATGCAGCTGGTGTTCTCAAGGTAACGGCAAATGCCGATACAGCGTGGCACCAACAGCATCGCAGCAGTAGCTGGAATGGCATTGGAGTCAATGTCAGACCACCTTAGGGACTCCGTCTCCAGATTTTCTGTCAGGGTTTACTCCCTTAGCCTTTCCAATGAGTGGATATAGCCGCAAGGCAGCGGAAGTTTGGAATAAGTTTTCCTTCTAGATAAGCAACCATATAAGGTTTACAAGCCCCATCTACTCGAAGCGACTGGTTAAAGCAACCATCCAAGGTTTACAAGCCCCATCTACTCGAAGCGACTGGTTTTAAGGCACAAGTAAACCGCCTTCACCCCTTCTCCTGTTAGTGAAAACATGGTCCACTGGACATATAAGCTAAGCCACTCATAAAGGTCAGGAGCTGGATTTTAGTTGACCGAGGCAATCAGAGACGCAAGCCATATGGGGCATTTCTGGAGGAGTGAGGCGCTTGTCTCCCATTCCCACCTTGGCAATGTCAACCTTGGACCACGCCTTCCTCTCCTGTAGGAATGGAGATATACATGACATTTGGTACCAATTCCTGTACCAAGGGGTGATCACTCTGCCTAATAGCCATCTAGGTGGGCAGATAACTTTTAGCATTTTAACTTAAGGTTTAAACTGGGAGGGATGCATTTGTGAGGTAGTTGTAGTTTTGCAAGGAATGTATTTGTGAGGTAGTTGTAGTTTTGCAAAGGTATTATGATTGGATAAGTATTTACAAAGAAACATATTTTACAAAAATTAGTTTGAATACCCATTCCATCATCTATTGAATAAGGTAGTGAAATCAATGTCTCTTATACTACCTGAGAAGCAGAAGTGTCAGATCCCATTACTTCTAATGTGCCACTAGGAAGAGTCTCATGGGTAGCAGATGTTTGAGGTTTAGTGAAGAGACATCCCTTGAAAAAAAAGGCCCAAAAATGGACATCTTATGTGTTTTGAGGTACTATTATGGGTAAGAATAATCCAAGAGTGTGTCTTAATAATAAACTGTACGTCTTCCACAGGACGTGTCTAGTAGCACTAAGTGGTCAGACTGACTGATTTAGGCACAGGCAACAGTGCCTGTATAGTGTGGAAGTCGTCTGCAGTGCCGAGCAGCATTATCCATATCAGAATAATCCATGTATACCTGGTTTCTTTACTTATGTTCACTAGTATAATGGCATTAAACTGGGCATCGTACTCAGGAAGAGCTTGACAGCACTATGCAACATGTTGACAAATCTGTTTTCGGGTGGCTGATACTGCATGATGTGGCCCAATGCAATCAGTTATATATGGCCAAGTCCAGTCATGAAGGGACCATCTTGGCTGACATGATGTAGTCTGGTTCTTGAGGTTCGAAGAGGACATGATATAGTCCAGTTCTTGAGGTTCAAACAGGACATGATGTAGTCCGGTTCTTGAGGTTCGAACAGGACATGATGTAGTCCAGTTCTTGAGGATCGAACAGGACTTGATGTAGTCCAGTTCTTGAGGTTCAAACAGGACATGATGTAGTCCAGTTCTTGAGGTTCAAACAGGACATGATGTAGTCCAGTTATTGAGGTTTGAACAGGTGAAGGGATGTTTGATCAATGTATCTGGTCCAAAAATTTGATAAGAGAGGCTGTAACTGATACTGCTCTCCATCTCACTGCCCAGGTTTGATATGCTATTAACACTTATATGCAAGCAATGTTCAAGTCCTTCAAGCTATGACTGACAACTGTCCATAATAGGCAAGTCCAACACGTATTGTAGGAAGGACAACCTGAGAAAATTACAATATAACAAACACTTGTAGAGGGGTACACGTGACAGGCAGAAAAATATCCTCAGTATTAATAATTAGAAGTGGATGCTAAATAAACAATTTGAGTTGCAAATGACCTGTAGGCATGTGAATCTGACTGCCTATCCTGGCAGAAGCACTGGAACAGAGCTTACAGTACTTACATTGACCAAATGGAAATAAAAAACTTGATGCTAGTAACAGCTTACCCACAGGCATGCCAACTGTTTAGATGCCTATACAGATAAAATTCAATTAAGCATTGCTTATACTAACATGCATGAGCTGGATGCTACGGAGTTAACCATGTATAGAAAACTAATCTGTACTTATTATCTGACCAGAGAGGAAGCTATACTATAATATAGTAAAGAAAACTTACCTGTACTTATCCAATCAGAGAAGAAGGTATAATGTAACACATTGTCTATATTAAGCAAAAAAAACCTGCACATTAAAACAGAAATGAAGCTCCATACAATGTAGGTGCTATTTACTTGTAGTAATAAGCCCATGACATTCTATACAGGTAAAATATAGTGTTATTGTGAAGTCTCACACCAGCTACCCATTGAAGAACATAAATACTATCAAGTGATGGCAAAGTGGTTTAATTGAAAAGGCATAACTCTGTCATTATAAGAAGAAAGAAAAGTTAGAAATACAGAATGAGTATACATCCCTTCAAAGTGAAGATCTCCAACTTGTAAGCGTAGAACTTCCTGAAACTTGGTAGAGAATTTTCTGAGATCCTTTTTGGTGAGAAAGTGCTACTTGGCACAAGCAGAACCAAGAAACAAGATATTCATAGGATCTGGTGCCTATCCCAGTATCAAGGGGAAATCACTCTGCATAACTGCCACCTATGTGGTCAGATAACTTTAAAGAAGAAACAAAGATTTTCCTAAACCTACAATGTGTTTATTCTGTATGCCTGTATGCTTTTTGTCAAATTTGGACAAATTCTATTCAGTGAAGTTTGAAAATAAGTCTGAGTTGTTTCCATTTTTAGCAATGTTAGCCATATCTGACAAAGGATTGGTGACACGGGGGGGATGGAGGTAGGGTGGACATGTGATAACAACATGTGCTAAAAAGCCATGGAAGTAGCTAAAGTTAAAACTGTTGTCAGACACTGATCAAAAGATCTTGTATGGACACAGAATATCCTGTCTTACTGTAAGTGATAATTATGTTTGCTGTTTTAATGCTTGATTACAGAAATAAAATTTGTCACCTTGATAGTCTCCTGAATTGAGATGTCTCGAAACGACTTCAAAAGTGGAAGCCCATGGTCAGTCTGAAGGGTATTCTGAACCTGTAGTTGGAATTTCCCAGGATGCTGGCGGATGAAGCCCCTCCCAAATGGCACAAAATCCTGGGTATCACAGGCAGATATCATATCATCAGTCTCCAGGGTGGAAGATTATGGTCTAAATACTAACGATTCAAAAAAGGAACAAATAAGTATAAAGTCATGACTTGTGTTGATATGGTTGCATCAGAGATTTTTTTAAACTTGAAATATTAAGCCTTATTCCAGTACTTCATCTATTTTTCTTTAACAGAGAACAAGAAAAGGTGGTTTTTGAAGACTCACTTGCCCCATGCAAAAAAAAAAAAACCAATGATCTTGGTATGTAATTTCAGCCAACACTACCACCAAATCAAAAGACCCCAATGCAATATTAGACCCAGACATTTGGTTAATGTAAATCAGTATATTTTAGCATCATGAAATTTCAGTAACTCGTTTCGTTTTAGCTAATTACTCTTGAACATGGTCAAGACTTTGTCAAGCCCACAAATGAATCATTGCTGTAAAACAAGACATCTAAATTCTAAGTCCAGTGACAAAAAACATGTTGCCGAATTAATTGTGTTAGCATTAAAAATATTTATCCAAAGTATGGAGAAATCAATCAAGGTCCTTAGGAAATAAAACTGCAGCAACAAAAACATAATGACTTTTACTGATTTTGCCATTAACCCAAAGGCAAAAATAAAAGCAAACAAGTCACATATATAACTGTGTTTTATAATTATTCCTAAATCCATTATGGTATTTAAGAACTATCAGCATACCAAAAAACTTTAATAAAATAAATTCTAAACACATTTTCTACAACTGTAATCTTGACCTCATGGGCAAACACATCTCACAGAATACCATAAATTGCCTTAGCTTCATAATAATTGATTCCAAGTAGAGAGAAAATATGTCAAAAGGCTTATAAACTAAGTAAACTAAGCAACTTGAACCAGAACCTAATGCAATTTTCATAAACTGTGGCCTTGACTTCAAGGTCAAAAAGTGAGCAATAATTAGAGAATGAATTGTCTCAGCTTCATTACAAGAAATACAAATGTGATCTTAAACTAACAGAAAAAAGCACACCCATCTTGTAAAACAAATAATTTAATTCTTTAAGTTATAAAATGAAAATTTACAATGAAGTTACAGAACTATGAATTAAATCAATTAAATCCAAACCAATACTAAAAATGTTTTACACAAGTCCAAAAGAATGGAGTTTTATAAATGAAATCCATGTCCTCAAATATGCTAATGTGTCAAGTTTTGTTAATTCCAATGAATAGGCTAAACAAATATTTCCTCTCTAATTATATCTAAACACATTATACACATCTGATGACTGATATTATAACAAGGCCAAAGAAAAATAAGAATTAATTAATTGCTCAACTCTTGTCCTTATATACACCCTTAGGGCTCATCATAGCTATATTTTCTTTCTTGATCCATTTTGCAATATTTCCCATATGACTAATGTCTCAATACTACCCCATGTCGCAACAGATTCCACATGACTGAAAAATCCAAAAGGAAATAACCTAAAAACTTGTAAACACGTTCAGTATTATGATTAATTTTTAAAACTTGTAAATGCCTACATATAGATCATATGCAATGACACACATACACCCAAAGTAAGATATAACATAGATATACATAGCAATGGGTTTAGGAAATATAAGCAAATGAAATAAACAGTAACCAAACTCTGAACACAAATTTCCCATGACTATGAACCTAAAATAAAATGGTACAGCAAATATGTCCTAGTCTGATTTACATGAACTTCAAAATGACTGATACCAAACATGAAGATAATATGTCAATAGAAATATATGCAAATTAAAAAATCTCTAAGCACAACCTTCAAAAAGCTGATAACATCAACAATGGCAAGTGTTCTGTCTTACTTTCCAAAAGTGGGCTTGACAACAATGGCAAGTGTTCTGTCTTACTTTCCAAAAGTGGGCTTGACAAAAGCAGAACTTTTGCTCTTAGTTTTACCATTCCTTATTAAAAGCGTATTTTAATAGAAATCTATATATTAGCAACAAAATGAAGAGTTACTTATTACAAAAGAAAATATTAAAAAAAATCACACAATCCATGAATCACTATCAACAATGAGAGATGTTTATAAAATTCAGATCAAAATGAATCAAAGCATCTCTTTGAGTTACATCCACAAACCTCAAACCCCATGTAGATATGAGGAGCAGAAATAACACGATTTTCATGAAGGCCACTATGAGTGCCTTATTGGAAGTCAAGCCAGAGTTTCCTCTGACCCTTGCCACCCCATTTTTGATATTTGGACATTTATTTTGGGGTGTAAAGTCAAAGTCCATTTCCTATCGAAAAGTTGGAATTCGCTAACACCACTCGCTGACACCATTTGGTGTCAGCATAGGGTAGCCACTTACTAGCAGGTCTAGCAAACTTTAATGACCTTTCATCAAGATATACCTGCATGAAATTGATATGAATATGATTTATTTTATCAGATATTACGATTATAGCATTTTTTAAATCTTTAATCCACTGACAGATTGGCCGAAACTACTGTGTTGATGAAATTTGATCTGGAACTCGCTATTTTCATTCTGAGTCACATGACTGCACAAATCTCGCAACCTACATGTCAATGACATCAAAGGCCAAATAGTCATGTGATATCAACAATAAACCATTTTGAAAGTTGTACACAGAATTTGAAAATATTAAAAGTCGCCTAATATTTGTACATAAATATTATGCACACATAATTCTCAACATATTTATTCTGAGAACAACAGCTATAAATTTGTCATATTGCAACAAGGTGGAGAAAACCAGATTCATCAAGTACTGTACATGTGTAGGCGATATATTTTGTTGATATCACATGACCAAAGCATTGATGTACTCTCAATTTTTTTAATGTTGAGTTGTTTTTTTCTTCAAATTACAGCAATATTTACAGATTTATAGTTGTTTTCAGAATAAATATTTGTAAAGTTTGCTTTTTTTTTTTTTAAATATGTGACTTTCATTTATATGTTAGGTTTGTTTTCTAACATCAACAATTTCAACAACTCTGTACTTTCAGCCAATCTGTCAGTGGATATAACAAATGCTATTCTCACAATACATGAGAAAATAAATCATATTCCTATTGATTTCATGCAGGTATATCTTGATGCAAGGTTATTAGGTTTGCTAGAACAGCTAGTATAAGCGGCTACCCTATTTCGACACCAAATGCAGTCAGTGAATTCCAGCTTTTTAATAGGGAATGGACTCTGACCCTACACCCCAACATAAATGTCCAAATATCAAAATGGGGTGGCAAGGGTCAGAGGAAACTCTGACTATTTTAGTCAGAACACTATTTTAGTCAGAACAGCACCATTTTCATTTGGCACCAACTAGCCACTATATGAAATCTGGTGAAAACTTTCAGCATGACATTCCATTCAGGATAACCAATAACAAGATTTACAAGATGAATGTCATGGTGGCCGATCTAATGTCAGATCATTACAATTTTAATTTAGAACCTTCATGAAAACTTCATGATAATATGACCATCCATTCTGGAGAAACAAAAAGATGTTCTAAATAGCTGTCATGGTGATCAACACTGGAGGTCAAATTTGCATCAGTTTCATTTAGGACCAGCGAGCCATCATTGGAAATCTTCTGATGAAAACTCCATGTTATAATAATGACTATTTAATTTATTAAGAGTATATATAAAAACAAGATTTTCAAATCCACAGTCATGTTGACCATATTTGATATCAGATCAGGGCCATTTTCATTTAGGTCTACAAGAAAGACTTAAAAAATGTTGATATGACTAAATATTATGGAGAGTAGCTATAACATGTCTAGGTGGCACCATTTTTATTTGGTACTAACTGAACATGTACTAAAGTTTCATGGTAATCCTGTAATTTAAGAGATTTAGCAACACTAAGAGCCAGACAATAGCCATCCCTAAAATTATAATAAATTGAAAAGAGACTAATTTTGTTTTTGTTTCATTAATATAATTCATTTTATAATCTACCTGTGAAGCTTCCATCATTGTCCACCAACAGAAACTATATTATTGGTTGAAACTTGAAAGTCATAGGCTACAATAACCTGAAGTGTCAGTCAAAAGTAGCTCATGTATGAGTGATTGTCTCGATTAGCCACTACAGCTGAGGTCTCACATGAAAAGCATGCAGTCTACTCTTCTAATTCCATTTTTCATTTACATATACACAGTTAACATGTTGAGGATAACTCATCATAATCCAAACAAGATATAACAAGCATTATATCTTGTTTAATCTTTATGCAACACAATAATTAGATTGCAGTTGGTCAATTCAACTGCTGAGTGAGAAACATGGAGATATTTGCACCATTCATAAAAGGCTCTCAACTACTTTTACTGACAGATCATATGAAATACATAAACACAATGACCAGAATGCAAAGCAGAAGAGCTAAGTTGTATTCCACAATAATTCAGAATTCTACATCAAAACATACAGAAATTGTGAAATTGTTGGAAACCTTGTCTGAGGAGCTCTTCTACAGTCAAATGTGAATCATGCTTCAGTCTTATGAATAACATAACAAGTATAATGGACCAACCATTAATGTGGTGGGTGTGTTAAAATAATAACAAAATAAGGTCTTGTCTGGCAAGTGACTAAGTCACTTCCTGTGGACCTATGTAAAAAAAACAATTCTTTAAGGGGTATAACTCTGTAGCTTCCCAATTTCTCTTTCCACTTGGGTTCCGGAACAGTGGTCTGCTTGTACAATTTATTTTTAATGTTAATTATTACTTATGTGTATGAAAGTACATTTCATTTTGTTGAAATGTGATGGTATCCAAGGAATGCATTAGTCAGTTAAAGGAGGGATAAGTTTCTTTATCAGAATGAAGATATCTAACCACTTTTGCCATGTTTTGAATGTTCTTCTTTACGTTGTTAAAAAAACAAGTGTACAAAAAAAACCTGAATATTTGGCCTCATTTTCGTCAGTTGATGAACATGCTACATAAGACAATTTCGAGAGTATGACTTCAGCCCAACAACATAAATATCAAGCTAAATTGCACACTTGTAGGACTAAGGGTATATGAATGTATCAGATGAATGCTAGCAAATGTGGCTTTTATTCCTTTTCCTATATTAGATATTAGAAACATGTTTTGTACCACTCAAGTTTTAGATTATATTCATGAATTTATTTATTATTTATTTTTTCTGAAAACATGAAAATGAATTTTGAAATTGTACAAGCCCACTCATTTCAGCTGAAGAAATCACTGATGTTGCATATAAGAAATAGTTCATACTTGATTTGTATCATTCTTGATAAATAGCTTGGTTTAGTCACAATTTATGTCCAATTCCGATCTTTGAGGACTGCTGTTTGCATTACCAATAACCCTTGGTAAAGTTACTAAGCCTAACAGGGCGAGTGGGTGGGATAGCAAAATATCATATATAGTACACAGTGACTGAAACACAAAAAAAATTATTTAATTAAAAGCTGTCACATAGATGGTCTTGGACTAGCTATTCTGCAGAAAATGTATTTAATATGAGCTAAAATAAGTAATCTGGTGTTGCATTATTTGATTTTATGCACAAAAGATCACAGCACTTAGATGGTTGTTGTTGTTGTTGTAGGGTTTAATGCCATTTTTCAGCACAAGATAGGCTATACATGGTGGCCAGTATTAATGGTGGAGGAAGAACCCTGGAAAACTCTGGGAAGAACCACCGACCCACAAGAAGCTACTGGCATGCTTTCTCACTTACCCACGTTAGCCAAGTCTGGACTTGAACTCACTTAGACAGAGGTGAGATGGCAGTGATCCATATTGGTCAGAGCTTTAGACCACTCAGCCACTTGGGGCCCCCACTGAGATGGTACTGAGATACTGAATTTTAATTATTTAGCTGCATGAAGACTAAGCATGATGCAATGTGCATTACACTTTTCAAATACTCTGGACTTTGTCTAAAATGTTGGTTGTTGTTGTGGGATTTAATACCATTTATCAGCACATGATAGTCTATACATGGCAGCCAGTATTAATGGTGGAGGAAGAAACCGGGAAATCACCAGAAAGAACCACCGACCCACAAGAAGCTACTGGCAAACTTTCTCACATATCCACATTTGCGGAATCTTAGATTCGAACCACGCAGATAGAGGTGAAATAGCAGTGATCCGTAACGGACAGTGCTTTAGACCACTCAGCCACGCGGGGCCCCCTTGCCTAAAATGCAAATTTCCAACATTACAATGCCATGTAATGGGAACTACTGTAATGGTCTTCTTCAAGTCAAACATACTTATAGTCTGAGTATACCTATCTCTGTACCACCTACAAATTTAAAAAGGGAAAGCAAAAATAAGATAAAAGATGTAGAGAACTTAGTTCATTTATTGATTTATATGTTCAAACCTGATTATGCTGGGGGGGAAGGGGTCTATTATCTACATGTTTCATTCCATTCAGAAGTTTTCAGTGTAAAAGACTACCCAGTTTGCTAGCCACTTCCAGTTCTGGACAAGTCCCATTTTAGAAGATGCATGACTACTCATGAATGAACATCATCTGCTTCTTATATTTACAATGGAAAAGAATGACAACTACAAATTTGCCTACATGTTGATTTCACAAGTGTTGTAACTTCTAAGTTCATAAATATAAAGGGATATAACTTTAAACTCTCATTTTTAAATTGCTGATGCCTGCATAGAAAGCAACATCACCCCATGGCAAGAACCACTAGAAACCTAGTAAGGAGTATATCACAGAGAACTGACTATTGTTTGGGATGGAATTGTGGTTAGGTCTAGCCATCACAGCATAATTTTGAGAGATAGTGACAAACATGTCAGAAATTTAAGATCTGGAGATTAAAAATTTATATTTTAAACAATCAGAATTATAACAATAAAAATATGCTAAATAATAATAATAATAATAATATAATAATAATAACAACAATTTGTTATTATTGTTATTAATAGCATTACAACAGTGATTTGTCAGAAGAAGAAAAAAAAGCAGTGACGTACACGTTGGTCTAGATAGTAGGGTATAAAAGAGGGGGGGCGTTATATTCAGATTAATGTGATTGCTTTTGAATGGGCTTATCTTCCAATATTAAAAGACATGAAAGACAACTTTAAAACAAAACAGCATTAGGCAATGAGTGTGTACTGCTGCTGAGCTGAGCTAACTTGTAATTTCTGGCCAACGATGTGGTCATCCGTGATTATGTAGTTATATTGCTGTTATTTCGAACTGATGTGGACAATCTATGGTGCTCTCAAGTCGATAATCAAGCTAGTGTTGTAATTTGACGCACCTTGTATCTCCTCAGAGAATGTGTCTAGATATGATCTGTTGGGAAAGTCCATATTATTTTTTTTAATTGGAAATTATGGCACCTACATAAATTATATAAGGCAACATGAAATACATTGTCGCATCCAAAAACTGCCAATTACAAGAACCAAATTAACTTCGTATTGAACCAACCAGTCTTAAACCAAGAAAAATAAATTCTTACGGAACAGAATACTGATTGCACTTATAAATTTAGCTCCAGAAGATGCCACATACTCAAAATAACATAATTCTTAAATTTTCCTCGAGCTGTTTAAAACTTTATTTTCACATAGCTGCCATTTTCCCGCGATAATAATCCCGCAGGAAATCACTGCCTCGAACTTATTAAGAAAACTCTCTCACCTAAAACTTCATGCGACATTTTAAATGTATGACACATAAATTGAAAGGCATAAAGCATTACACGGGTAAAATTCCAAGTATTAAAGTTTATTTATCCTTTTTCTTTATTTACCAACATAAATACCAAAGTCATATTAACACTCCGGTCGCGATTCCGGAATTGAAGTATCGCGACGGCACGATTTACCCAAATAAACCCCAATATTGTCCAAATTTACCCAAATACTGGCCAAAATACTCTCAAATACTGTCTAGAAACAAGCACGTGATGCATTTACTACTAAAGAAATGTTTTAACTTATTGCAAAGTGAAGTTCTGGGTCAAAATGAAATACGTTAAATTACTAAAGCAATTAGAAATTCTTTGTACGAAACATAACGAACATCTCCAATTTCCATTTGCTCGGAAATTATCGACATATATATATGTTCTAGAATAATCTTAATTTTTATTTGTGGCCACGTCTTCGACATTTATTTATATTTAGCTAATGGCTTATAGTATGTCCCTCCCCCATAGATGTTCGAAATATTCCAGGCTTTTATGTGTTCGTGTTCTCACCCTCTAATATTTGTGTGTTGTTTCTTCAGTAAATAGTCAAAACAAAGTTTGAAAAGAAAATGTATTTATATGATCGGGGTTTTTTTTTGTTGCGGTGGTTTCTCTTCATTTGCTACTTTCTTGGATGAGTCATTTTCTGAGTTTCCTATATATATATATATATATATATATATATATATATATATATATATATATATATATATATATATATATATATATATATATATATATATATATATATATATATATATATATATATATATATAAATAATACAAATCATATGGCGAATAACAACCCTTTCAAGCGCACTGGATCCACCAAGGGATCACATGTGTCAGGAATTGATTAAAATAGATGCAATAAACTGACGACGAACAGTGCGAAACTAGTAACTAACTAGTCTGAGCGCTTTCGACTCTGGATGACAGCTGGTTGGGAGGATATACTGGTGTTTGTCGGTTTTTCCTCCCAACCAGCTGTCATCCAAAACACTGCATTAGGAACATTCCATATAGCCAGGCACTGAGGATACACAGAATTTGCTCCGAGATTAAAGATTCCTAGAAAGGTCTGAAGAGCTGGCTAAACATTTAATTTACCGAGGCTACGACAAAGACCTGATTGCGGAGGCAATCCAAAGGACCGAGCAAACAAACCGTGACGACCTACTCAGATATGGACAGAAAGAAAAAGTTGATAGGATACCATTTATTCTGACCTATCACCCAGACAATCCCAAAGTAGGTAAAATCATCGCAAACCACTGGCCCACCGTGCAATCGTCAGACATACTAAACCTAATACTTCCGAACAAACCTGTAGTAGCTTACCGGAGACCAAGAAACCTAAAGGACATCCTAGTCACGCCAATCGCTAGTCAAAACCAACCTAGTCAATCTGGACCCTGTGGTGATAAAAGATGCAAAACCTGTCAACATATGATAGAGGCTAAGATTGGATGACAAAAGAGCTTTACAGAACCCCGGTCGCAGAACACTTCTCCTCCCCTGGCCACACTTTCAGTGATATAATACTTATCGCTATTGCTAACAACCACAGCTGGAGTTCCGAAACCAGGAAGGAAAAGGAATCATACTGGATACGCCGCCTTAGAACATTGACACCAAGCGGTCTAAACCAAGAAGACTAGAAAATGAAAACTATGCACTAGTAGAATTTAACATTTTCTAAATCTTCTTAGTATCCTTCAATTTTTACTATAAGAATAACCGGTATAGAATCAAATATCCGGGATATAATCTGCGTTACATAAATGTACAAACAGTAAAAATAGATGTCGCTTTGGCTTGTAGACTTTTAGGGAATTATAAACCGTTTTCAGTATCCGCAACTAGTCTATACAAGCTGGTTGTATTTATAGTTTTAACCCATGAGGAGACAGCCATGTAGAGGTTTACAAACACAACGTTTTTGTGTTTATTTGTTTGTCGTATATATGTGTTGTATTTACCTTTAAAAAAGACTCATTAAGAGTCGAAAGCGAAGCGCTCTGGCTAGTTAGTTACTAGTTTCGCACTGGTCGTCGTCAGTTTATTGCATATATATATATATATATATATATATATATATATATATATATATATATATATATATATATATATATATATATGAGAATTATTTACTAGGTCGTTATGCATGATATGCACGAGCTTATATAACACCGATTCAGTGCCATCATCTTTTGGTGATGCGTGCTTAGTCGTGACGTTATATGGGCTGGTGCGTGCAGGCAAGGCGATGAGTGCCATTTACTCGCGGACCTGGGTTCGAAACTCGGTAGAGTACGAATTTAATTTCTCTAACCTCTATGATAGTATTGTTTGCATTAATATATATATATATATATATATATATATATATATATATATATATATATATATATATATATATATATATATATATATATAAACTGACGACGAACAGTGACAATTTGAAAAATGGGCAGTGATGCATGCAAACAAATCCAATAGCTTCTACGAACACTTCTTTGCAGTCGATGATTTTCATCAGACATGTACTGGAGATTATTCGCTGCCATAGAAGTTATCTTGATTCAAACCGAATGGCTGCGGAAAGTTAGCCGACTGTCCATTTTTGATATGTATATGCTATAACGTTTTGTCTGCTAAATAGTTTATGTGACTGGACTGGGCTTTGATTGATCAAATTTGTACTTTTGGTAATATGTTGTTTTTTTTTCCATGAATATATATATATATAAAACATGCTGTAAATTTTTAAGGTAAGGATACGTTCAAAGGATGCATTTTTAGGTCATTATATATATATATATATATATATATATATATATATATATATATATATATATATATATATATATATATATATATATATATATATATATATATATATATATATATATATATGCAATAAACTGACAACGAACAGTGCGAAATTAGTAACTAACTAGCCTGAGCGCTTTCGACTCTAATGAGTCTTTTTCAAAGACAAATACAAAACATATACAAAACTAAGAAATAAGCAAAAACGTTTTTACAAACACAACGTTTTTGTCTTGATTTGTTTGTTTTCGAACCCACACATACAGATTTGAGACGGCAGTGATCGTAACGGTGAGTGCTTTAGACCACTCAGCCACTCAAAGCCCCCAAGTAAAGACAGCAGAGACAACCAAAGGCAAATCCATTTATAATATGTCAGTGTCATCCACACCAAACTTTCATGAACGGATGTACAAAGAAGCAGAAAGAAGCAGACCCAGCCAGTTGGACAGATTACACCAACGCAGGTTCATTATTAACTCCTGCCACATGTGTACAAATTGAACTTCATATTTTTGCGTATAGATCTTTACTAGCCCGAAAACAAATAAAACTACATGTACACAATGAATGAAAGTCACTAATCAAGTCGTTTTATTCGTCGCTGTAACTAAAGGGCGTTTTCATCGACGACTGCACTTTCGTGAAGAATGATTGCCAAATCAATACGATTACTTCGCCCCGTATTTGCGCACCGACGTGCTTTTGCTTGCTACTGCTTTTGATTCATTCCGCGATACTGCCATGCGGTTGTACAGGCTCGACCAAGCATTCTACCTCTTATCACCTAGAAGCTTTTTAAACTTTGTATCCTTGGCAGAAATTTCCCATTCTAGCCAAGGATATAAAGTTCGAAAAGCAAATGTTGGTCAATGTTACTCGTCCGGTCCCATCAACAACCATAACTTGAACTGATGTTATCCCACCCTCCCAAAATGATACATCACGCTTCTTGATCCTCACTATTTGAGAAATGGACAATGATGCAATCAAATCCAATAGCTTATACGACCACTTTGCAGTCGACGATTTTAATCAGAGATGTACTGAAGATTATTCGCTGCCATAGAAGCCCTCTTGATGTCAAGCGAATGGCTGCAGAAAGTTAACCAAGTGCATCAGACTTGTTCAGAATCTGCGTCTAAAACTAAATTATGTCATCCACGTGCGACACCAACGGAAGTATCTGCGGATCAGATGGTACGTGTCACGAATCAACCTCGTGCAATTGTTTCATCTGCGTGTGTGTGGATTGGATTTGTATATCTAAATTAATACGGATCTCCACACAGTCAAGACAACTGAGCTTGAGAAAGACATTCTTTAAGGTCATGATTAATGCCATATTTGATAAAATGATGTACAACATTCAAACCGAATCAGCATTACTAAACTTCGTTGGCATACTAACGATTCTGCATTCGAGTCCCGAAAAGTTCTTTTATTTTGTTTACGACAGACTCGTAGCCGTCCGCACTAAATAAAATCTAGCTGATGTTGTCGAATTTTATATGCGTGAACGCGCTTGTGCTGGATCTATCAAAGC
Organism: Potamilus streckersoni; assembly: GCA_016746295.1. Classification (NCBI taxonomy): domain Eukaryota; kingdom Metazoa; phylum Mollusca; class Bivalvia; order Unionida; family Unionidae; genus Potamilus; species Potamilus streckersoni. The sequence goes on from JAEAOA010001395.1 coordinate 1,576,093, forward strand.
TTCATATGTACTAATTTTATTATGACAAGTAATTGCTGAGATACGGTGACAACTTCAAGAAACTCTACACGAACATGGACCCGTTCCTGATGCACATTACTGCCAATGACGCATACGCAGACATGGGTGTGTCATTACTTGCGTGCAAGTTTGATACCAGTGACGAACCAAGGGATCACCCGCTGTTCGGCACCAAAGAGACAGTATTGTAGAAATTCAAAGAAGGGTGCGCGTGAAAACCCTTCTAGGAATAAGTGTAACTACTACCCAAAAGGTACTTTACAATACTTGGCTAAAGAAAAATGTCAAGAAAGCCAAAGGAATTTCCAGGTCTGTTGTCTCAAATGATCTGTCTCCAAACATTTATGTAGCGTGTCTACACGAGCCGCACCAATTCTCACAAAGGGCAAATCGTATTTGGTTGGGGAAGCATTGAATCGGTGTGCTTCGTTCCACCAAGGTGAGTTTGTCCCTACTGGAAACCAAGCGATGGATCTTCCTTGACTGAATCACTTACTCGTACAAGCACGCGTGGAATCATTTCGCAAAATGCTTTACTTGGTGATCGAAGTCCATCCGACTTTACCTCTTGTCCTTGGACTGCAAAGCGGTCTCGAGAGAAATGATAGCGCGTTGGGATCCCTTGAATATCAATCCTGTTCGAGATCACAAATGCATATCGGTTAGTACCACGACGTTGTCCACCTTTCAGTCCTTCCCGGGTGCATAGTTACCGAGCCAAATCGTTTCATAGTGAGTGAAACGTGGGTGATTGAGGAGGTATTATCATTCTTGCGTCTACTGGTTTCAGAACAATCGTTTTGCAAGTGTATAGCTAAATCGTTCCATATTCACTGAATTAGAATGCACGCCGGCATGCACACGATTCCTCATACATAGATTATGTCGATGACTCAGCAACGGCTCCGTGAATATCTTTACCTATAACCACGCGAAGAAGTCACGGCCACGTGCATAGACACGCAGTCAATACTTGTACGTCAATGGCTTGACGTCTTTGTATCTGCTGAAACAGTTAACACGTCCATGCACTTGAAGCATGAGAAAAAAGAAACATCAACCTACTGAATTTTGTTTGAGGTCCTCACATTGAACCATCCATGGGACATATTTATCTTCGTCAGGTAACTAACTCTCCCACAGTGCTTATTGACCAATCATATTTGAGCGACCCCATTTAATGTCTTTGCCGTTCTTGCCAATTCTACAACGCTGGATTCAACCTTCCAGTAACCGTAGGAGCTGTAATATATCTTAGCCAGTTTAGTTATATCGAGACTTCACCCTCAAGTGCAAATTAATGCATCATGCTTCTTTTGACAATCCATCTGGAAATTACCTGTGTTGACGCAATGAGTTTGATGTTTTGTACGCCATATTATGATTATGGAATCGAAGCGGTTTACAAGTGCGTCACCGGGATTTGGTCGGTCAACGAAATCAGGTCTTAGATCCAGCAGTGTTCCATAACTGCAATATTTGTATTTTAGTCCCGGGGGTATTGAGACAGGTTTCTCGCCAAGATATGTATTTCATCGTATTAACAGGAGTTTCGTCAGTGTGGCAGAAATAACACCCTTATTTTTAGTTATTGTTCTTGAGACTCGTTAGTGTCCACCGATGAACTTTAAAATTACTATGAACTTAACCTTATTTGCTCCAAACCGAACACAGTTTCCACGATTATGACTCGACCAATTCGTGTACGAACTAGTTGAATCTGAGGAACGTGTTCATGCCCTGCAGAGCACGTTTAAAAAAGGATGATGTTTCGTAATTGTCATCGTCACGAAAGGGAAAAATCTGCCAGATTTCCGTCATTGACTTCTCCTCGCGGACAAAACAACAGCCGCTTAAACACCGTTTCGTATTTCCGAAATCGCTTCGTACGCTGATTATTGCTGCTGAATGGGATTATGCGATGGCTGCTGTGGGATTAATTTACGTTATTATGCAGCCAGTAAACGATCAACCGTACTAGATTGTACTTTGTGATTTTCTGAGCGCTCCTATGATGGCCTGTGGCGAACCTGTCGTCCAGTTCTTTTCCATGTTCGATGAAGTCCCATACATTGAAAATCTTCATCCAGACGTGAATAATCTTATCGTGTGAATCGATGTGAAGCATAGCCGGTAAGAAAACCTCGCACAAAACTGTGGACGTTATTTATGTGACACGATACGCACATGTGTCGAAAGTTATTATATATTTGTTTTGTGTGCTTTACTTTTGTAAGTGATCGAGGGTAAAATAATTATGTTGCACATGGCTTTTATTATTTTGTTTAAAAGTTGTTCGCTGTTATTGGAGGTCCAGCTCTACCCTTATGTACAACTGAGATGGTTCTGGAATTGATCGTTTCACCCATGCCCTGGTTATTTCACTGTGCAGAGATAGTTTAAGAGGAATTATTTATTTTGTTACATATGTGTAATTTAATTACTTGTGTGTTCGTTTTGTAATGATAACTTTATTCACTGGATTTGACATTTGTTCAAAAAATTTAGTTCAGTTCTGTTTTGACCTGGTAAATAACCGGTATTGCTACATTGTGGTTTTAACTGACCTTATTCCTGACCTTCATTCAGAACTGGTTAACTACTTTTTTAATTTCATTCTTAGAGTGAAAATCATTGGTCGTAATCAAGGTCATGCTTGGCTTGCGTGTTAAGTTCTATGTAAACAACTTTTTTTTCTTTATTTTTATTCAGTCTTATAGATTTGTTCAGTAGAATCACATTCGTCCAAGGCGTACTTGACAGCCGGGCTATGGTGTTACTGCGCCGTTTGAACTAAGTTAACCACGTGACTCCACTATCATTTGATCTAAAATTGCGGGTTAAAACTGATGTTTCATAGTGATTTCAGTCAGTCGCAAGTTTCAACTTTCGGAGCTTAATTGTACTTTTTGTGTAGCCAGTTGAATTTGTTTATTTTTTTCGGAATTGGTTATTAAATTCTATGGAAAACTTACATATAAGTGCTCTTCATCAGAATTCTTGGACAAAGACATCTATTGGAAATTATTGGGAATTCTAAAGCCGGAATAGTATCTTTAGTGATTCAACAATGAACTGTTGACACGACAATACAAAACAGGTTATTGAAGACGTCATTGCCTTCCACCTAGGAACTTCATCGGACTCGAACTTTGATTCATTTATAACTTTTTAGTGATATGGTTTATATTATTACTTCTAGAAATGATTTTGGATTAGATTCACAATCCGTAAGTCTTTTTATGTATTTTTACATTATTTTCTAGGGAAATAAATTATTTTGTTAAATTTTACTAAGCTTGTTAGCTTCACTCTTTTCTTTGTTAATTTTGTACGAGCCTAGACACGTACAATTTAAATTAATCTTCTGAATCACACTGTGCTCCTTCTCATTTTGGACAAATTGCTGGTTTGGGATTATTGCGAATTCATTCATTGTGATACCTTAAGACTGTTTGGTAAATCAGCTTATTCAAGGCTATTGCTTCATCAACAAATTTAATATTAGAATTCGTTTGGAATATTCTTTACTTTTGAACTTGCGATGTAAGATTTAGGATTGCTTGAGATTCAGTTCCCAATACTGTAAGTTCCTCTTATATTTTCAATTTGTAACTATTTAATAAATTTATTTGTCGATTTTTGATTTTGTTTCTTTTTCTCATATTGTTCAGGGCCTAAGAGTAAAAACACTGGACAACTGCATCATACTGATATTTCAGGCGTTGATGCTCCCGGTCATGCCAATATTCACAGGACTTGAGGCGCTATTGCTCACTGGTTGAAGGTTTTCGAAAAATGACCACGCAGGTGACCTGGGACCCGAATGATTTACTCACTATTGACTTGAGTGATGTGGAAAATAGTCTCGTGCCTGTTCAGATGTGAATGCGTCTCACACGAACTTGTCTGTGAAAGCAATTAAGCAGCGGTAATAAATGGATACAGTGACAAAACCCGTGAGCATCGGAGCCACAAGTGATGTCATAGCAGCAGATGCTACCCGACGATACGCGGTCGTCCTTGCACAGCTTGAACTTCTCAGAACACACATAGATGTGTTCGACCGTGTTAAGATCTGCTGCTATTGCGACAAAACCGTAAAGGGAGACCACGCAACCGGTTTTAACGAAATGTTTCCACCACTGATCATTCCCGCGCGGGAAAACACTGAACAGCTGTTTATAGTCACACAAACTCCCAACCCCAGACCCGGCCATAGGATGTGCTGGGCCCAAGGCAGCAAGCGATGATTGCAGGGCCCCAAACTGAAGAAAAAAAATGCACTGCGGAAAAGTGCAGGGCCCTGGGCGGTTGCCTCATTCGCCTTGCCCTAGGGCCGGGTCTGCCTGGCACGATATGGGGAAGAGTCGTGAAATCTCGTCCGATTGCCAGGACGGCCCAAGCACAGGTAAAAGTAAAGGTCAGTTCGCCGTATTGGATTCATGCGATGGTCGTTCGAGAGTGATGCTTTGGTACGTTACTGTTTTTTTTTTTGTTAAAATGGATATGTGTAGCTTTTCAGTCTTCTTACGATTCTGAAGCGATAAAAGACGCGTGAGAAAAGTCGAATCGAGCGGAGGGTTGTGGTCACCGCTGTATTCCTTGTGCTAATTTATAATATCGTTAAGGTGATTTCATGTCTTAAATTTCGTCGTGCTTTATTGAAAAAAAAAAAAAAAACAAAACAAACTGCAGACACCTGTGGTCCAAGTCATTTATCGCTTGCTAGAGCATAATGCGGGAGCCCATAGAATGCCACATTCTCCACAACCACACAAGCGTAAGTCAAAGATACTACGGTATGAAATATTCAACGAGCTAGGTCGCCAAAAGATCAAAAGAAGAGAAACATGGTATTGTATCAGAGGGGGGGGGAGCATTCTTTTCAAAAGGGTTTTCTCCGCCTGATGGAAGGGGGGGGGGCTGATGCACACCAGCAAAGTTGGTGTGAAGAACAGACGGAATGAAACCTTCAAATAGTCCCCACGTATTTCATTTATTATTACCCATTTTCGTTTCTAACAAATGGGTTTTCGGTGTTATAAGTTAATTATGAGAGAGAGAGAGAGAGAGAGAGAGAGAGAGAGAGAGAGAGAGAGAGAGAGAGAGAGAGAGAGAGAGAGAGAGAGAGAGAGAGAGTTCATTAAAGTGAAATTATTACTTTCTGAAATCAAGAGGCAAAGATGAAATTCCAATGGAAATAATAACGTTTATTAAAAGTAAATAATTAATTAAAGTTACAAATGGGGGATATGCCTTAGGTGGATGGAAACTAAACTTGAGAAGAAATTAAGACAGTATAAAAATAATGGGATAAAAGATGTAATTAATTGGATCAAGTTTCAACGTTATATCGTCTCGACTGTATTAACTTCGCAACCGCAAACATCGATTGCGCCAAACCCAGTGGACGCGTGCGCTAACCGGTAAAATGATCCCACAGGAACAGAGATTAAGTAAACATTTCATCTAGAAAAGTGGGGAGGGGATAAATTTGAATTTCAGTGTAAATAAGTCAGATATAAGCCACATTGCATAGAAGAAAAAAAAAACAAACAACTATTTCAAGTAAACTAAACATTCTCATCCACCATCACAGTATCGTTTCCCGTTTGTGTCAGCAACTGGTTCGAGTAACTAATAGAACATCACAAGAAACGTTACATCAGATTATTGGGCTAAATGGATATTTCGGGAGAGGTTTAAATGGATTATGGTAACAGTTGAAGAGTGTGAGGAATTTGAGAGTGAAGTAAAATAAATATAAAAGTTAACGAAGAGAACAGCCCTCAGAGAGGGAAATGGACCTCTCCATTCAATCTGATGGACACAAGGATCGATTTTTTTTTCTTGTGTTTTTGTTTGCAAGATTTTTTTTTTTGCTCGCTGCAGAAATGGCGAACTAGTTCCGAAATTTTGTCGATTTTTGTAGCGAACCACTTGCTTACACTGCTACTTTTTTTTGCACAGTTATCCTGACACGAAAAAATGATATTTATATTAGTCTGGTTCCCTGACATCTTCACTACACTGCTCTTTAAGAGTAACGTAGTGGAGAGAGGCCAGGGAACTAGACTATATTTATATTTACCATTCGGATCAATTCTGCTCTTATTATTCAATCCGTTGCTATTAACTCGTTAGTTGTAAAATCCGTGGATAATATGTGATATGGTGTTTTTGTGATTCTAACTTTGTTGAAAGTTTAATATGGTATCTTCAAAAGTAAAAGTTCTAAGTTTACTTTCAATCATCATCGCTTTAATCGCTTTTCTATACAAAAAGCACACTGATGATCGTTTGCGACAGAAACTTGACCATGTTTTATCCGGTTTACTCCAGGCTGAAAAGAAGGCTACTCCAACCGTACCCCAAATCAAAATAGCGATCGGCTTTGGGGGATGTCTTGACTACGTATTGGACGCATTAGAATTCGCGAAGAAATTTAATTTGACAGCCCCAGATGAACCAGAACACTACGACTCCGTGGAAAGCAAGGAACAATTGTCTAAACTGTTTGCTTATTTCTTCAGATACGGGGCTGCTGCAGAGTGAGTAGAGCGGAAGATAAAGTGCTGCTGTATGGTCTGTTCTTGGACTGAATTATGCATTAGTGTGTTGTTTTGGGTTTTTTATTTATACGGCATTACTGATCTGAAATAAAATATGAATTATTCTTGAATTTTGTACCAAAGTAATTTAGGAATTCTGTTAATTCCTAATTATACAGTAATCTGCACATTAGCTGACATCACAAAACTTCCATACGAAAATTGTTGAACGCTTTACACTTTTACAGTGGCAGACTGACACTAAATTGTGTTTTATAAAATCAGACATTTGCATCTAATCAATACCAGTGTGGGGTATAGTTCAGATTGGTTCTAATGCATATCAATTTCATTGTGATGTATTCACATGACACTGGATCACACCTCTTAACTTTGATTTTGTCATAGGTAATTCTTTGAATTTATGTCATGGTCTTTGAGAGTATATTAATCAGCAGTGAGAGAAATAAAGTAAATAACCACTATTTGAAGGTATGTATAATTAAATTGTAAAAATGACACCTAATGTTGAGATAGTAGTATATCTACATGGCCTGTATGACTTTTCCTTTGGAATTTTAGAGAGATATTACTTTCCTTATCTGCTTCATTAAATATCACTCATGTCCTACCAGGGCTTCCAGTCACTGGAGTCTTGATACATTTAGGGCCATCACTGCTGGTTTTCATATTTAGTATAGCCTTTTTCAGCCAAAGTACAGTGCGGAAGATAATATTTACATGGTAAATCACGGATGATTTAAATTTATTTTCGTTTCTTTATTTTATTTTTAAAAATATGCAAAAATATACTAATAGGATTTTACTTTAATTTGTCTCAGCACCAATTATTTCTTTTTGGAAACCTCTTAATATGTAATGCTAACCAATAGTGTGTAACAGTAGTGCATTTTATATCAGCCAAAAATGGCAGAGACAGTTGACTTAAAAAGGATACTTTGTAAGTTTAACTTCAAAAGTAACACTACATATCAGAGGGAAGCCATTACAGGTGCTGTTGTTGTAGGGTTTAATGCCATTTTTCAGAAAAGGCAGGCTATACATGGCGGCCAGTATTCTCCGACCCACGAGAAGCTACTGGCAGGCTTTCTCACTTACCCATGTTAGCTGAGTCTGGACTCAAACTCACTCAGACAGAGGTAAGATGGAATTGATCCGTAATGGTCAATACTTTAGACCACTTGGCCACTCTGGGCCCTGCCATTACAGGTGCATTTGAGCAAAAAGTATTTGTACAAATGCAGACCAGCAGTGAAAAATTGCTTATTTATAAGTCTATTCAAATTGCTGCTCCCCTTGTCTAAATCATGTAGGAATTGTTCAAATTGGAACAACTTAATTTTGATTAGATGCAGTGTCTACCCACCGCATCCAATGAAATTCATAGACCCAAAGCACAGAAATATCTGTTCGATATGCCAAGGTGGTGATCGGGATATCATATCAGAGTCTTGGCTAGCGAAGATGGTCGGCCTAGTGTGACAGTGTCATAATGTGACTGGGTGGGGCATCATGCTACATATCTATGGCATGATGCCCCAGTGCTGGACAGAACTGTAAACTGCCACACTGCAAACTTCATAGTGATATGACTGAAGTTTTTGAAACTACATTAAAAATCTAAATTGCACACACACACACATACACATACACTCTTTTAACATGAACTTTAACTACCTTTTAATGAAGACACATGATAATACTATTTTGTATTTCATGCAGTAATGGTTTTCAGCTCTTAGAACTTGTACTTCATGCTGCTGTAATTGAATATAAAATTTTATTTTGTTTTTTACAGGCGGTTTGTATCCAATGAGACTCTGTTCAAGGAGGTCATTAAAGAAGCAGAAGGGATGGCCAGACTAAGAAAAGCACTGGGAGGGAATGCTCCACTAATGGCTCGACGCCTTTCCTTGGAGGGAGCCAATGTCCTGTTAGCCTCCCGCCTTTCCAAAGAGCTGCTGAAAACTCTCCCAGATACCATCAAAGGTACATCATTCATTCTTTATGCATCGCAACACAGAAAAGTTGTGAATATTTGTTGCAGAGTAATTATTATGGAAAGGTAAGTTACAGATTTAAATTGAAAACAATTTTTTACACTACATGTTATGTCCCAAAATTGGGCAGTCCATACATCTTTCTATAAGTACATCCATATGTCCATTGCATCTTGATTAGAGTTTGTGTTTAGAGAAGTTTTCAAGCACTGTGCTTGGACTTCAGTGTTCACTGAACACATTTATAGCAGGAGAATATCAAAAAGAACATTTAGAAATCAACAATATTTTGATGCCAAAACATTTGATTCAAGTTTAAAGAATGTTCTTTGTTATTTAAACTTTTTGTATTCTGTAAATGGTTTGTCCTGATTTTCAGTTTGTTCTTTATTAAATTATCTATAACAACAAGAGTAATAAGCGAGACATGCTTTCTGTCCCATAGTGAGTCTGGGAAATACAAATTTTATTGCACAGGATTTCAGGTCCACTCTTGACTCAAAAGCTTTGAGCTGAGAGTCAAATAAAATGGGAGTATTGAATTCTAGAATGATTGCTTAACAGTTGTGTAAAATAGATACCATATGATACTGGTCAGATAACATATAAGACTTGCAAAAATATTAAAATAATTTTTGTTTCATTCAGCAAAAATGTTGCATGGTTTTGTTATTATAAAAAATGTGTAGCCTCAGACTAGGTAACTATTAAAAGCTGGTGAGAAGTTTTGAGAAAACAACCCTTTCTACCTACTTTAACTGGGTGAAACACAAAATAAATTTGATTACTTTAGCAGTCAGCCAAGATTAAAAGTAAATTACCCTAATATTAATATTTAATTAATTAATATTAATAATTAATATTAATATTGTATAGAATTCTTCACAAGCTTCATGTATGAATTTTGTTTATGACTCTTATAGATCTATGCATAATTACAGACATTAATTTGACAGAAAATTTGATCAAAAGCATGATTGCTTTGTTTGGGATTCTTGTACACAAGAAACAAGAATTGCTGTTGTACTCACGATATGAAACCTTTTATTGGCATGGAGGAAGGAGGTGAAGACATTCCTTTAAGAAAATTCAAAGTCAATGGGCACTGTTTGTGACCTTTTTCACTTGAATTACCGTGTAGTGTGGACTGTATGATTTTACAAACATAGGTATGCACATGTAAGATGACATTTTTTTTTAAAACACAAATTTGCATCAGATGATGCATAAATATGGACAAGTACAATGAAATGGTCCATGTGATGCAAACTGGAAACAGTTTTTTTTGACAAATGTCTACAGTAATATTTATCACCATATGCTTGAAATAAGATGTAAGGAGAATATCAATCCAAATGTTAAGATAACAATATGAATTAGGTATTCTGTTCCAAAAAAGAAACCTATTCATTTTAGGGTCACAAGGACATAGGTCAAGGACATTTCAGTTGAAAGAAATCAGGGTCTAAAGGACAAGGTCATTCTTTTTCATTTCAGGCTGAAAAGATTGAAAGTCAAGATCATTGACTACAACTAGAAAATTGGTTTTCACACAGTAACATTAGTTCTGCATTACAGACTTTGTGGATGGCTTAGGATAAGGAATAAACCTATTCATTTGAGGGTCAGAAAGGCATAAGTCAAGGACACAACAGCTGAAAGAGCAAAGGTTTTTAGAAAAAAATGAGTCCTCTACATAGAGGACATTTGAATATGTTATGGGTACATAATGTGTCATTCACTGTTCTTGTTTTAGCTTTTAGATTTGGGAGTGCCTTTATATAAAGTAAAGTTTTTAAGGTTTTAGTTTTGAGGCCCCAAAATCAAATGTGGAAATAGTTACAATTGTTTGGCAGTAAAAATGAGGATTATATGTTGACTTTGTTCTTAATAGTATTAATAATTGTGTTGATGATTATCAATCCCTCATCTGTGATCCAAGTTTTCAGTTGTGTTCCGATATAATTTGAAAGAAATTATTTAAATTATTTATTGGAATTACATAGTGCTAAATATTTTTTTGGACAAAACTCTACTTTGAGATTATTAAGAACTAACTGAAAGACTCTGGGTTATTTCATTGAGGTACATGGAGAATTTCTAAACTCTTGGAATTCATTCTGAACATTCTATACTTTTGGACTTGTAAAACAGTATTTATGGTTATTTGGGATTTAATTCAAAACAAAATTATTTTTTCATGTTACTGATCTTGCTGGTTTTGCTTCTTTGTGTTACATATTTGATTGAAGACCTAGCGTCATAATGCATCCAATCCATTTTTGTACTGAAATTAGTTTAAGAAATATTCAAAGATTCATATATACATGTAAGTATGCGTATGTGTAAGATAGACACAAATTAGGTATATGTTTAACATATTTTCCGTTTTATAAGTGACAGAAGAAATTCTTACTCAACTTATTTCTGAACAACATATAGAAATACAGCTTTCATATGATCTCACATTGAGAAAAAGACTTATGATGATGGTTTACAAGATTGGAATGTTTTTTCTGTAAAATAAAGATTGATTGGTTGCCGGGCTGTACATGTTCTTGAAGTACACCTGTCCAGTAGATCTTTAATATGTCCCCAATATTCAAGTAGTGAAAATTTCTAGCATTGCACCTTTTAACTAAAAACTATTTAATAGCATCATGATTTTTAAATGAATTGAACATTTACAAGAATCAAACCAAGTCAGGTTACACTCCCTTCTTAAACTAGTCTAAGAGTCAAAACAAACACAGGTCCCACTGCCCCCACAGAAGTATAGTGTATAAGACTGAAAGCATGTCAGGTCCCACCCACAGTTGCAAATTACTAAAGGACTTAAACCAGGTCAGGTCCCACTTTCACCTTTTGAAGAACATGATAGTTCACATATGTAATTATAATGACATTCCTCAAAGCTCTTATATGTCATTGTACTTCATGTACAATGAAAGTAGATTTAAAAAAATTGGATTCAGAGATACTTTGAAAAGACTTGTACGATATATATTCTTGTTCCTTTTAGAGACAAACAAGATTTGGTGAAATAGTTTTGAAAAGTATATGGTATTATATGCACCCCAAAATTTAATGTTTATGGAAGATGTAGAACACTTTCAGAGGTACTTTTGAACACGGAGCACAGCATTCTGCTGTATTAGCCTAAAAAAGTGCAGCATTCTGCCATTTTAGCCAAGATCCAATATTTTTGAAACTGCTTAAGCATGAAATTCTATTTCAGACTTAAAGAAAATTTTGATATTCTGTAACATTGAATAGAATAAAATTGGAGTTCTAGAACTTTATGGAATTTCTTAAATCAATTTTTCTATCTGCATGCTAAAGTTCATTTATGTAGATATACTGTGCCCCCTTTTATACGGCCACCCCTTCTGTACTGGGAAAGTGGTCTTATAAGACAGGTGGCCTTTCCAGAGGAGGACTAAATTTTTTGTGAGAAGTAAAATAAAGATAAAAAAATACATAAGCCTTTGCTACATGCATGGGAAGTTGACACACACTGTATGTAATTCATGTAGTAAGAAAGCTACATACTTCAAGGCATTTAATATCTTCAGTTAAAGGTTACATAAATTCTGAAAAGGTTCTTTTTGTCTTCAGAATTTCAACTGAATATACATTAATAGTTCATATCCTTTTTGTACTGCATGGTATGTGAGCAAGTTTTGTTGTCATGCACATTGCAAAACCATTCATAAACATTTAAATCTTGGTATACACAAATTTTTCTCTCTCCATTTGCTTCTTTTGCCACTGCTGCTGAATAATCTCCTTATTGGTTACAACATTGGTTATTCAAGTCTTTTTAGCATAAAATTGTTTTATTTCAGTCATTGCTACAGAAAATTATTTGGCAAGTCTCCCTTCCCCTCTCCACAATATTGTCAAATAGAATAACCAACTTTCTTTTAAAGTAATATATCTCCATTTACGTGATGGCATGTTAATGTTTGGTAATGATTTATTTGGATGCTGCTAACTGTATGTGATTTAGACAAAACTTTTCTAGAGCAGACGAAATGCCTTCTTCATAAAGGAAGCAATAGATATGTCACAAGAATTTTTGGTGTTTGTCTGGTACCCTGTTTTGTTGAAGGTTAATTTCTCTGTGTTAATCCACAAAATCTATATTATGATCTTGACAATTTGTTCTGGTTGTAATCATCAAAGAGAAAAACTTGACAAATGTGTGAAGCCCAAAACTCTATCATAACATCATTGAGCCAATTTCCAGTCAACTTTGGCTTTTATAGATAATGAGATAAAATAAATCTTAGTGTTACATGTATTTTAGCAAACACTTCTTTCAGTAATGGAAACCTGACCTCAGGAGGCAGGTATTTATGGTAGAGATAATCTGATTACATATCTTATGATATGAATTAATTATTGGTTCTTTTTAAAATAAAAAATAGCCCCTGGTGAGGGGAACAGTTTACATTTTTATACTGATATGCTGGTTGCCTTAGAGGGGTGGCCATTCTTAAGGGGTACTTTTGAACACAAACTCATAGGTGCCAAGGGATTTTGGCTGTAAGTAGTGGGTGTTTGCTGGGTGGGGGCCCTTCAAGAGGGGGACAACTGTAATCCACAAGTTAAAGTCACACTTGGACCTTTGAGCTTGAGTTTCTGCTCAAATATGTTTTGAGAATACAACCAGGAGAGAAAATTGTGATCCTCAAAATATGCCACATACAGCATGGCTGATAGAAAATTGGTTGTTGATTGATACATCTCCAAAGTCATATTTTAATACTTAACATTTATTATGAATTTTCTTTGAGTAATCAAACTATATTAAAACTAACTATACAATACTTTTTCATTAAATTTTTGAGTTACTAAAATATTGTTGTATTTTCCATTTACAGTGATAGGTAATCCAATAGACGTAGATGACATTCATGTGATTTTGGAATATGACAGCGGCTCCCAGTGGGAAAACTTTACAGCCCCAAGAGCCAATAGGTGAATAGGAATTATCTTATTAAATTTCTCTTGATGTTAAGTGTTATTTTCAACAGTTAAATTTTAACAGTAAACTTTAGAGAATACATTGTGTCGGCATTGACCATTTAGTGTATAAAAGCTGAATGTTTTCTTCATGTGGAAGGCATGGGTTTGATAATCATGTGTATTGATGTGATTCTTTTTATAGTATGAAGAAACTTAGAACAGTGTATATTTTTCAGCTGGCAATGATTTTATTTATTAGATGGATTAAAGTGGACAGGATAAGGTAATCTTGTGTGGAACATAAATTTGGTGGAACAGCATATACCAGTTATTATGATTTTTTTAAAATGTGCAAAAAAAACCAATCTTGATAATGTGATGATAAAAATTATAATAATAAATTTCATGCCAAGTGTTGATAGATAAATAACAAGCATTAAAAACACTGGGTTCACATCCTACAGTTTCCTGGTCAGGTGTAATGAATTATCAAGACTAAGTCAGGTCAGGTGTAAATTTTTGTGAGATACCTATTTTGTTTAAGTACCACATTGTTTTGGTGCTAAGTTTTATATTTGGTTGACTGAGAAAATATATGCTCCATTGTTTTCCAATGAATAAGTAACATATATAAACAAGAAGCATTCAAAACAAAAACAAAGAAAACTTAATGGCCTTAATTTCATGGTTAACAGTCAGATTAACAGTTTTTATCTTTTTTAAGAGCTGACATCTTTCATAAATAAGTTATGATGAAAACACAGTGATTGACTATTGACACACTATTTCAATACTAAGAGTATGTAATAGTTAGTGCTGCTAGTGCATATGTTTAATTAAATACCACTAGAAGAAAAATATTTCTTTTTACTTTTGAAAACATCAAGAAATTAACCAATTCCAAAAGATACAAACCCTTAGTATTGCACTGAAATTTCCATTCATGAATTAAGACTTCTAACATCTATATTCATATAAAGACACAGTGATGCAACATGTTTTTTTAGAAGAATTTAGCATATTTTGCCATATTAAAACAAATTCTTGTTTATTTAAGTACTAAAAACATTGAAGTACTGTTGTGGGGCTACACTGTAATGGAGTGTACTCTGACCCATACACATATATTAAATTATATCATTACACTTATGTCTGATATTACATTAAGTCATTACACTTATGTCTTATATTACATTATATCATTACACTTATGTTTATATTACATTATATCATTACACTTATGTCTTATATTACATTATATCATTACACTTATGTCTTATATTACATTATATCATTACACTTATGTATTATATTACATTATATCATTAAACTTGTGTCTTAAAAATTATATCATTACACTTGTGTCTTATATTACATTATATCATTACACTTATGTCTTATATTACACTATATCATTACACTTATGTCTTATATTACAATTATGTCACACTTATATTACAATATGTCATTGGTTTTTGCAGTGTTTGGAAGTTAAAATAAAACTTCAAGAAAAGAAAATCAAAGAGCTTCCAGTTTTTAGAATTGCTTTTTTTTTCAGGTTGATTATTCACAGTGATAACAGAAACCCTCATCTTGAAACCCTTGAACAGTTTGAGAAAGAATTGGAAGTTTTTGATCCTTCTTTGTTGGTTATTGGTGGCTTGCAGATGATGGACAACTTTCCTTTTCAAGAAGGTAACAATTGCCTCCCTTTTCTTAATTACCAAATAGATGTTATTCAATGCTTGTGTTTTGTAAAATGCAGGACAGCTCTCCTGGTAGTGTTGACTGGAGTTATTCACTCTCCTCAAATGATTACAATATCATTGGTTACAGCACATCATTTTTTATGGCACATGGCATTATATATCAATTTAAAGATAATGTTTACAATATCATTGGTTACAGCACATCACTTTTTATGGCACATGGCATTATACATCAATTTAAAGATAATGTTTACAATATCATTGGTTACAGCACATCACTTTTTATGGCACATGGCATTATATATCAATTTAAAGATAGTTGTTGTTGTTCTGGGGCTTAATGCCATTTTTCAGCACACGATAGGCTATACATGGTGGCCATTATTAATGGTGAAGGAAGAAACCGCAAAATTTGCAGAAGGAACCACTGACACACAAGAAGCTTCTGGCAAGCTTTCTAACATATCCACATTTAGCGAATCTTAGACTCGAACCCACGCAGACAGAGGTGAGATGGCAGTGATCCGTAACGGAGAGTGTTTTAGACTGCTTGGCCACTCGGGGCCCCAATTTAAAGGTAGAACTATAAACATATGAGTATTTGTGAAAGGCAACTACCATGAAATCTGGGGCAAAAATTGAGAATTTTGTTCAGAAAACAGCTGGAAATCTTTGTTTTGAACAGTAAGATTGGGGAGAATGACGGATCAATCTCCTGGAAGCAATTTTAGGAACACAACAGTATGAGAATAATCACACTCCTCAAAACACAAGCCCTGATAAGATATGCTTGTATTGAGGGGACTAATTGATGAATTTCAAAGTTGCACTTACTTACCACCAAGTGATTAGCAAGAATATTTTTTTCAGCATTTTAACTGACTGCTACCCAGCTTTTGGAGTTTTATCAGATATTGTTGGGTCTCTCAAAGAACTTCATTTTTTAAAAATAGCTTGCATGCTACAAAAATTATTTATTGCATTGTAAATATGTACACTTATGGAGAAAGTATAAGTTAGATGTGCTTGATTTCTTGTATGCATTTATGAATTCAATTTATTGTATATGTAACATTGCCAGTATATCAAAATTCATGATATTGCACCAAAATAAAGGCCTTGACCACAGGAGTGTACAAAAATGATAGAGAATAGCTCTAAAATGTTTAGATAATTCTAATGATAGCAGCTGAAGGTCTGACCAGTTCCTGTAATGAAGCTTAAAGGTATGAACATTATCTGTTGTTACGAGTCTATGCTCTTGAAATAAGTAACAGAAAAGAGTGAAAACATCAAGCTCTGTAAAATTTAACAAATAATTTCTTTCCCTAGAATACAAAATGAAAATTTTAGGAAATTTTTTTATGGTTTTACAAATTAAATATAGAAATAATCCAAGAAAAAAAATAAAACTTGTAATAAAAAGTCCTGAATGAAACTGAGCTTATGTCCTAAAATCTGAAATTGAAGGCAATGACATTTATTGTGGTCAGTGAAGTGCTGCTGTGTCAAATCTTTTGTTGAATCACAAAAAATATTTGAGTATAAATTCCAATAATTGTCTGTCAAAGAATTTTGTCAGAGCACATATGTATTTCCAGGGAAAAGAATCACTTGTATTCAACAATTTGATGAAAATAAAATTTCAACCCAAACTGGTCACAACAGAATACAATTTAACATGGCAAGTGTTAAAGACCAACTAAAAAACCTGTATAAAAAAACAAGTTACATGACTGAGATGCAAAACAGATACCTGGATAATGAAAGTTAATTCATCTGGAAGAAATAGAAGTTTGTACCAATTGATACATGCTACTTGTCATGTAATCCAGGTTTGACCTTGACTTAACTTAATATTTACCAAAACTGTCAAACTTTGGAACAAAATCAGAAACTATATTCAATGTTTCTATTATTTGTTTATGTCAGTGAAATAAAAAATAAAAAAATTGTGAGATCAAACAGAACTGAACTCAAATGTTACATTGCAATAGCATGTAATGGAATTAAAAACATTTAAAACTAACAAACAAACAATTAAATTAAATATGCATAACACTAATGAAGCTTAAATATATGATCATCATTTATAAGATAGCAAAAAGCATTTGTATCCTGAAATTTACTTTCATATACAGTTTTCAGAATTCACCATTTTAGAACTTAAATTAAGGGTATAAATAAAACAAATCCCAGAAATAGCAGTTATTTTCCAAGTCTGGGTTGGTGGTTGGAAGGAGCAAAAATGTTCCTAAGATAAAAAATCCATAAGCCTTTGCTACATGCATGGGAAGTTGACACACACTGTAAAAGTCTAACTAGGTTCTCTAGAGGATCTGTTTGCTAGTTGCAGATGTAAATTTAAAGTTTCCATTTTGAAAATCTTAATCTTGCTGCTTCTCCCAAATGGATGATCATATCAACAGGCTAGTTAAAAGACTTCTCATGATGTATAGTTGGTCCAAAATGAAAATGGTGCTGGTTTTGTATGGCCATCACAGCAGCTGTTTCCTATCAACATGATGTTTTCATGGAAAGACTTCATATGATATTTAGTTGGTTATAAATAAAAATGGTGCCAATCTGACCTCCAAGATGGCCACCAGAACAGCCATGTTAAAAAGATTGATTTTGCTAGTTGACTGGTCATACCAATATTGTGCTTTCAACAGAAAAATTCTTATAATGCCTAGCTGGTCCTAAGCGGAAATCATGTAGATCTGATACCCAGTTTGGCCACCAAGGCAGCCATCTTCTAGATCTTCATAATGTTGCTCCTTCAAACCCGAGTCATATCTGCAGACTTTATATAATAACAGGATGGTTCTACATTAAAATGGTGTAGATCTGTTGTCAAGTATGGCTACCATGACAGCATATATGCCAACGATTAGGCTTTGGCATAATCATTATGCTTTTTTCACCAAATTACATTTTCCAAATTTTTTTTGTATAGATTACACATTTTTGATAAGACCGTTCTGGTTGTGGGTTTGATCCCCGGTTGAGTCATACTAAAGACTTACAAAAATGGTACTAACAGCTGCCTCGCTTGATGATCAGCATTAAGAGGTTAGTGTTAGGACTGGTTGGCCTGGTGTCAGGATAATGTGACATCATGCTGCATGTCTGCAGCATGATGACGCAGTGTTAGACATCACTATAAACTGCCACACTACAGACATTGTAGCAATATGACTGAAAATTTTTTAAAGCTATGTTAAAAATCATAATCACATCACATCACTTTTTTGGTACATTAAAAACATTTAATAAAAATAAAGCAACAAAAAGTGGTTCTTGTCATTTTTTTTTGTCTCATTATTTCTGCTCATATATTCAAGAATATTCTTTAAAGATGACTTCAGCCCAAAAATAGCAGATGAGTACTTTCCTTTCTTGCTATTTATAGCAACTATATTTGACCCATTTCCAAGAAAATAGATGAGTATCTTCAGTTATGAATCTTGCTTTACAGATTCATTATATTGATAAGCTAATTGGGTAGCAGACCAGTCTGTACTTTCAAAAATGGTGCAAGATATTAAAAGAAGTGCCTTACTGTGCGAATTGTGGATGTTATATGATGGAAAATATTAGAGCACATGGATCTTTTCAAACTTCAAAACTTATCAGATCAAATCAGAATTCCAGTTCATGATCATTTAGCAAAAGTTTGACAAGTTTAAGTGAGTATTGAATGTAAATAATTTTTCTGCATATTTTTTGTTTGTATTCAGGTTCTAATCTATATGATTTTACCATTGTAATAAGAATTTAGATAGGTAACATAACCAGGTAGTAGCAAAAATGTATCCTTTTCATATATGCTGTAATTTTGGCTTATAGTTTGTAGATTACACTTTTTATGGCCAAGTTAAGCTTTTTGCCACTTATAAGTGCAATAATTATGTGTAAACCTCTCCCATATATGTGGTGGTCACTTGGAAAATTTGTTCTTGCTACTCATGAGTAGAAAGTCATTTTGACATGAGGTTTTAATCATAAGAGTTCTTACAGTCTAGTTGGTATGCAATGAAACAAACTGACCCTTAGTATTGCCACCATGGAAGCAGTCTTGAAAATAATGGTATTTATCAGTATGGGGTTTTTACCAGTAGACTTCTTACGATAACTTTTTGGTCCAAAATGAAAGTGATGCTAAGTGTACATCCAATATGGCTACCATTATGGGTGTCTTGAAAATCATGCTGTCACTACTTCCCCCACTGAATTGATGGTCTTATTGACCACTACCCCCCAGTGAATTGATGGTCTTATTGACCACTACCCCCCACTGAATATTGATGGGCTTATTGACCACTACCCCCCACTGAATTGATGGGCTTATTGACCATTACCCCCACTGAATATTGATGGGCTTATTGACCACTACCTCCCACTGAATTGATGGGCTTATTGACCACTAACCCCCCACTGAATTGATGGGCTTATTGACCACTATCTCCCACTGAATTGATGGGCTTATTGACCACTACCCTCTTTTCCTCCCCCAGAATTGATGAGCTTATTGACCAATACCCCCCCCCCTTTGAATTGATGGGCTTATTGACATCAGGATTTTGCCATAAAGACTTATAATGATGTCTGTCATACTGAGTCCTATATCAAAATGGTGCTAATCTGACATACAGTATGTCTACCATAGTAGATAATTTGAAAACTTTGTTACTGTAAAGGATTTCAAAACTGCAAAGTTCAAAGGGAGAATGGTTTTGCCTTGAATTCCTGGAATCTTTTATTGCCCTGAGCATCAATCCCTTTGAGGAACATTTGTATGAAAATTATTTTTACACTTTATTTCTTGCACAATGTGTTCTGTAAGAACTTGCTTACTCACAGATCAGTTTGGTAAATAGCCATTATGCTGGTCAGATATAGAACACAGCATTGAATTTATCCAAGGACAACCAAATAGAATGTCCTTGTTTTCTAGCCATGTATAAAGGTAATGTCTTATACTTTTTTGAAAATGTCGAGTTATGCACAATTATTTATAATTTTTGTGTCATTGCTGGAAAAAAAGATGAATCCCACATTAAAAATTTGTAAAACAAGATCCTGATTCCTCATTTAGTGTTGTAGAAATGAAGAGAGAGCAAAAGGATAGAATTCTTATTTTTCACCTGGTTAAAAAAATAATTCTTTTAATATAAACCTGAAATCCTAAAATATTTCAATATTTCTTTTGAATTTTCAATAGGAGAAAGATATACAAGATTACAGAAGTTACAGAATCTGCTTGCAAAGACAAAAAGTTCAACCAAAATCCACTTCGAATTGGCATCCTTTACTGATAAGTCATTAATACAGGATATCATTGAAACTGTTGTATTGTATGCAGACTCGCTTGGCATGAATGAACAGGAGTTGCCAAATCTCATAAGCCAGTTAACAGGAGACAATGTTACCCTTATATCAGATCCATATCCTCGCACAGCTGCAGTGCTTGACCAGATGAGGACAGTTTATAGATATTTGATGAACACGAAGGAAATTAATGGCCACCGACGACTTACACGGCTTCACATTCACACATTAGCTTACCAAGCCATTCTTACTTCCAAAGAGTCACAGTGGAAAAACACAATGTCTGCAGCAGCCAAAGCTTCACTCACAGCTAACAGATATGTCTGTGGTTCAGACAATATAGACACCATGAAGGTACGGCTAATCATGGATGATTCATTTTCCTCAAGTAAGTCAGAATTTGGGAAGAGGATTATGTTTACAGAAGATAAACCAGTCTCTTGCTGGGAGGAAGAAGACTATAAAATTTGTGTAGCTCCAGTTCTAGTTTGTACTGCGGTGCTTCAGACAGCAGGAGGAGGTGATAACATCTCTTCCGCTGCTCTGCTTTATCAAATTTAATACTAAAAAGCAATGAAGTAAAACCCTATATCATGTATATATTTTCACAAAGTATACATGGGTATAATTTAATGAAAATCTGTATGTAACTTTATGGTACATTTTATGTCTTTCTTGCTTTATTACAGGTACACTGCCAATATATTTATATTCTTTTAATTCATTTTTTTTATTTGGTTTTTATTAATAAGGTTTACAGACAGATCTGCATTCATTTTGAATGAGTTCAGTGGTTGATATTCACTGAGAAAACATTGCTACTTTCATAAGATTCCTTCAGTGACTATGGAATGGCACAATGGAGTCTACAAGTAAGGACCACAGGTATTTATGAAATCTGTGCAGGATTTCAGTTATCATGGGATATTCCACTCATGTGTCCATTTTGTGCTTGGGACCAGTTCAGCAAGAGTTTAGTTTGTAATTACAGTAAAAACAGCCATTTTTACCATTTGGTAGATGGGACCAATTCATCTTTATTTTAATTGCAATTACAGTAAAACTGCAGTTTTTACCATTTAGTACATGGGACCAATTCATCGTTATTTTAATTGCAATTACAGTAAAACTGTAGTTTTTACCATTTAGTAGATGGGACCAAGTCATCTTTATTTTAACTGAAATTACAGTAAAACTGTAGTTTTTACCCTTTAGTACATGGGACCAATAAGTTAGGATGGTAATTGTAATTACAACGAAAACTGTCCATTTTACTGTTTAGTGTGTGGGACCAGTTTGTCAGGTTGGTAATTATAATTGCAATAATAATGGACCTAAGTGATACCTGTTTTGGGATACTCTTGTCTTTCATGTTTTGTTTTATTGCTCATGTAATATACATATACAGAGTACAATTGTTAATCTAAGATATACCACCTTATCATTTATGTCAGCAAGTGGCCAGTTCTGACATGTACTTTAATGTTGCAGTCAGATATTTAAAAAAGGCACAAAAACAGGCTTTTGTTTGGTCCTATAAAGTTTGCCTCTTGTGGCGACTTAAATAAAAGCAACAAAATCTGATCTGATTCTTGCATTTTCCAAAGTGATTGGTGATTAAAACAGGTTTATTGTATATTTCCTTTTTAACTTTCATTTTTATTTATGATGGCTACCAATGGCAGTGTAAATGCAGATTAAATTTACAGTCTCTGAAAACTAAATATCTGGCTGTTAATGAAAGTTGTGGGTGGGGAATTTCACAAAGATGTTTGTGAAAAATTTTAAATGTATTGAGCTGATATTTTTACAATATTGTATCTTAAGAATCATTTTCTTTTAATACCATATTAGCACCTGTCAATGTATACAATATTATGCCTTCATTAATCATACCAGCCACATGTCTCTTGTTCACTTTTATGTACTTTTCATGATGACTTCTGTAACTAAATAAAAATACTGTTTAAATCAACTTATTGACAGGTTTTCATTTCCCCGTTAATAGCCTGATCCCCTTGGTAGCCTCAATAAGCTGGGAATGGACTGACCAAAATCTAGTCCAATTTAAGTACAAGTACATGTACTTGAATCATATATAAAACTGTGATAATGTTGACATTGAATATCATAATGTTTTTCATATCAGGATGTGATGGATGCAATATTTTATTTTGAATTTTATTACACAGATGTAACCAATATGTAATTTGTCAATAT
Organism: Potamilus streckersoni; assembly: GCA_016746295.1. NCBI lineage: Eukaryota > Metazoa > Mollusca > Bivalvia > Unionida > Unionidae > Potamilus > Potamilus streckersoni. The sequence continues at coordinate 1,598,926 of JAEAOA010001395.1, forward strand.
GCAAGTGTCTCTCACACTGCTTTTGTCTTCATGTACAGTGGCAGAGTGGTCTAAAGCACTCATGGTTATGGTTCACTGCCATCTCACCTCTGTATGTGTGAGTTTAACTTGTATCTTTTTTCAAACCCACCCACCCCCAACACTTTTCTGGACATCCACCTATGTCGACAATATTTCCCTAGGCCCATGCATGTGGGTAGGAATGTAAATCAGAAATGTTGGGTAAAATAACAGTAAACAGAATAATTGGAATATTTTAACAGAGATTATTTACTCGAAAAATTGGTACATATTTATATTGTAAAGAGCTAATGTTAGGTATAAAAAATTATATTAAGGGAATCGATATCAACAATGAAGTGAAAGACTGATCAACAGGCATAGTACTAAGTTATATTATTATCATTAATATTAGTAGTATATTAGTAGCATATTTAAACAATAAACAATAGATGGAATCTTGGACTAGTAGTCTGAAAACTGAAATTGCCAATTTATTCAAATAAATATACTTGTACAGCTGAACTGCAAATGATGTTCAACACTTATTCCCTGTAAGGGTCTATGTCTAAAACAATGTATTTTGTGGGTGTAACAAAGACTGCACACTCCATATATTTGTACACCAGACGGCAACAAGGATATGAACTATGGGAATCAGATAAGAGTAGTAAGCACCTAATTGGAAAGAAAAAGTGTGTACATATGGGGTAAACATGCAAACATTAAATCACCTGACTTAGCAATTCTCTCTTCATGTACGATTTCCTTTGCTGGAAAATTGGCAGCAATGCAGTTAATCTGTTGAGCTTATTGTGTGGCAATATAGTTTCCATTATTTTGAGAGGCAAATATTATAGCCAATTATCCTATAACTGGTGTGACCCTGTGTCTTGTGAGGAGCAATTGGAATGGATAACCTATTGAATATCACTGTGATTATGGCCATTGTTCTTTCAGCTGGGAAAAAGTCGGTCTCATCATTGGACAGATATCATCTATCAATTATGAGAAATGCTATAATTATGTTTATGCTATGCACGAAATTACTTTGGACAGTGTAACAAATATCTTAGGACTACTTTGATTGCCAAATACTAACTTAGTGTAGAAATTATATTTATTCCTCCACTGGACACCATACAGACGCCCCCATGTCGGGAGTATGGGAATTAGCATGAGTGCATCAATAATGCCAGCATTGCACATATTAGCATCTGGTCCTAATTGTAACAGAATGTTAATGGCACCATCTATTTTGATGTAGGAGGGAACAGATTCTTGATACTTTAATGTTTGATGAAACTGCTGACAGACCTAAAATAAGTCTACACTTGTCAGAATATTTGCTTTATACCTAGGGTGATAATCCAGTATACATAAAATGGCAGTGTCAATGAGGCCAATGAGGTAGATGTTGGAGAGCTCATATTCCAGTAATGTATCAACTTAACAGATTGTGATGTAGTGAATACCAATGTTTTACACTTGAATGAAGTAGTAGACTGATGAGGAAGTCCAGTTTGATGAGGAAGTCCAGTTTGATGAGGAAGTCCAGTTTGATGAGGATGTCCAGTGATGAGAAAGTCCAGTGTGAAAACCAAAATGGAGATGATTGATAAAATATTTTCCTTTTTTTTTCTTCAGATCATGATGGTCCTGTAATTCCTCATTAAGTCTTGCAGAGTTTATGGGTGTGGTTGCTTGGTATGTCAATGACAGTATTTCCCCAAGTTACATGTAGTCATTGTGGTTTGTAGGCAGCTGTAATTGCTTAGCCACTAGGTTGCATTTGAACTGTAAGTGTGATTTTTTACATTTTTTTATATTTTTTTAGGGTAGTAAGCTGTGAAAAGCATTTTGCTTAGTTGAGCTTAATGCATGTTTTTTTTTTCTGCGTGGAATATAATTTTCCGTCCTTTTTTATCTATTGTACTCTATTTATATGCCAAGAGGCTGTCTTGGTAGATTATTGCTGACTGTGGAGCCAGATTGCAGAACTCTATCATTAGCTAAACTGCAACAGTGTTGGCATGCATCTATCTTATAAGCAGGTAGGACATTTAGGTTTGTAGCTTGGAGTCAATTGTACTTCAGTCTACTTTAATGTTCATGTTACTGAAATAAGTTATGCAAACAAATTTTTTGTGATATTTATAAGATGCAAGACTTATTTTAGTTAGGGCGTTTTTTAATCTCTTTATGATATGCATCCAAATCTTGCATTCTGGAAGGAAAGACTGGTGGCAGAATCCCCGCTTAACCAAGGGCAAGAAATGAGACATTGATTTTACTTGTGACTGCACACTGACTTGACTGGTTCTCTGTGACATGAATGGACATGCGCAGACCACTCTTGTGGCCTGAGTGATTGGTCTGTCCACCTCAGATGTAGGAGGTCATGAGTTTGAACCCTGGTTGAATCATACCCAAGACAGTACTAACACTGCCTCACTTGGTGCTCAGCATTAAGAGGTTAGTGTTGGGACTGTCAACCTAGTGTCAGGATAATGTGACTGAGTGGGACATGTTGCTGCATATTTGTAGCATGATGCCCCAGTGCTACATGTCACTTTGAAATGCCTCACTACAGACATTGTAGCCATATGACTGGAAAGTTGTTAAGCTACGTTATAAATCCAAATCACACACACACACACACACATACAATGCAGAGTAAAGAGAATTGTTTTTTAGTATAAAGCAATAAACCTGTGATAATTACTTGGTTTTTTTTTGTAGGTAATCATGACTATTCTGCATTAAAGCTGGAGAATTTTCTGTAGCTCTTCAATTATATTTAGACAGAAGTTTATAACATGTTCAAGTGCTATAACTAATCTGTCTCAGGATAAGGGTAGGTAACTCTTGTCAATCAAATTGACTTGGATTAGCTGTTATGTTTAGGCATTTTTTGTACAATCTCTACAACACTAATTATAAGGGCTATGGCTACACAAAGTGTATTGGACATGAAATCTTAGATCATAACCGTTTCATCTGTTTTACCTTTTACCAGTAGAGCAATCCTATACTCTTGGCTATAAATTGTTTCAAGATATTTGAATGCATACATTTATGGTAAAAAATTTGGTACAATCTTGACAGTATCAATCATACTACCCACAATGACTTTGTATCATGACTAATTTGACATTGATTTTTGTCTTTTAGAATGTATTTGAGATCTTATCTTACAGAAAGAAATTGGTTGCATTGAAGATCTGATAGGTTACCTAATTTAATGCACCTAAATTCATAGGGATCTGTGAATTTGGATTAATTCTAAAAGAAGCAAGCTATTTTAATTCCTGAAATAACACAAAATACAAACATATCTGATGCATTTTTATGTTTGCATGACTTTAGTTTCTCAAAAATTTTTGAAGTGACTGTAAACCACATAATGTTTGCTTAAAGTATTAAATTTGTACTGCAAAATTGGGACAAATCAGGAGTCTTAATTAATCAGACAGGACAAAAGTCATATACCTTATATGCAGACTTGTAAGTCCAACTGCAAACTGCACAGACCCAGATCTGCTAGAGCATTGTATGATGGACCTTGATCTGCCAGCACATTATGTATTAGCATGTCAGGGTCTATGTTGTTTGCAGTTGGAATTGACTTTTATACATGAGTACATATGATATACACAGATCATCATTTTTTTGTTGTTAACAAAATTGTGGCTGTAAATACTGTTTAAAAATAATTTGCAATAATTTAATCAAGTGCTTAGGAATTAAATTAATTAATTAATTAATCAAGGAATTAAATTATAATACTATCTATACGCACTTATAAGTCATTCCAATTGCAAACAACAAAGATCCTGATCTGATATGTGATAATGTATATGCAGATCAGGATCTGTGTGGTTTGTTCTGCTGATATACTACTATTATATAAAATCTGCACAGACCCTGTTTGCAGTTGGACTCATAAGCGAGTATATATGGCCGTCGTAATTTGAAACTTTTATCATGAATTCTATTTTTATATAATATAATTGATTGCACATTTTTGACTGCTCATTTTATAGTTGATGCTTAATAGGTGTCCCCTGTAATAACTTTTTTATTTTTATGAAATCCATTATATATATATATATATATATATATATATATATATATATATATATATATATATATATATATATATATATATATATATGCCAGTGTTTGTATGTAAGTTAATTAGTTTCCATACAAACAGTTGTATTTTTGATGATTTTACTGAAAGATGTATGGCATGTAATAATGTTTATACCATGGTATACTTGATGATTTCACATCTTTTTCTCCAATCCATGTTCCTTATTTACAGCTATTAAAATTATCTGAAAACTAAAATCTTATTTTGAAAAGACAGGATTAAGTTGAAGAGTATGGTGAAATTAATTAACATGTGTTTTCAGCATTCTTTTTTTTTCTTTCTTACATGTGAAGTAAGAAATTTAATTGCATATTGTAACTACTTGCCATTGGTTGTTTTTGTTATCGTTAAAGCATAATGCTTTAAATGAAATATTCCATGTTAGACTAGAATAAAGGACACATTTAATTACTGTTTTTTTTTTGTTTTATTTTTATTAAAAGTTGTTAGTATTTTACATTATTCCATCCATCTACATTTTAATATCTGCAATTAACACAAGTCAATGAAAGAAAATCAGGCATATTAGAACCCATTATTCAGGCATTTTCATTTATGACTCATTAATCAAGCATATTAATTAAGATCTATTTTTCAGGCGTATTAATTAGGACCTTATAATCAGGAATCTTAATTAGGACCCATTAATCAAGCATATTAGGACCCATTTATGAGGTATATTAATTAGGACTGTTTAATAAGACATATTAATTAGAACTCAGTAGGGCAGAAATAAACTCTGTAATACGGGGTGTCATTTATGGCGCAGTAGATGTTATATTTTATATCTTTCCTTTTCTGGCTTTTGTATCTCAGCCTTGAAATTCAGGCCAGAGAGAATAATTTCCAACCACTTCCTTTGAGTGTATGTTTTCTAAAAAGGGGTTTGTCAAAATTTCAGTCAGGCTGAATCAAATTGGATTCAGATGTCTGTCATTGGTGGTATTCAGATCAGTTTGTGTAAGAACATTAGCATGTAAAATTTAAAATTCAGGAGATATGGAACCAACTGCACATGCACATGACACTTTTTTGTGCATATTAACTTGATTAATGTACAAAAATTACTTGTAGCATAAGTTTTTGTCTTTCCAGTATTAATAATTGGCGAGATATAGGTACCACGTTTTTCCCAATGATAAAGCAACACTCGATTTTAAGCTTGACATTTTTATAAAATGGGAGAAAGATTGCACCACTATTTTGTCATCAATCTTGTCCATATTTCAATACCGTACTAGATGTTTGGGAGTCGGATGAAATGAGTCACATTAGAATATGGGGAGACACCTTGTTCTGCAGAACCTTTGTTTGATTTCTTACTGGTTATCAATTGAACAAAACAAGAAGAGGAAAGGAAAAGATTGGAGGGTTCCAAAGATATGGATATATGTTAAGTGAAAATAGATGATATTGAAACGCAAAACAAGATAAGGTATAGGACAATGATTTCTACCAAATCTATTCCCAAATGGACTTCATGTTCCAATTGTAATGAATCAGGAAATTGGCTGTGAAATAACACAATGTCTTGTCTGAAAATATGTCCATGGAATGGGCACTAGGCAGCGTTAAATAAAACATACATGCCAACCATTGTGCTTTTGGTGTAGCATTATGCTCCAGGAATCTTACTACAATTTGGATAATGAAATAAATATGGGTACTTGTATACACTTCTCTCAGGCACGATGTAAGCATTCACAAAGTCAAAAAGATAAAATCCAGTTTTATTTTATTTGTGTTCTGATCTTCTTTTAACATTTCCATGAAAAAATTTTTAAAAAAATTTATCTTTTCTTCCCAGGACAAACGTGTGCTTTTGGTTATTAGTTCGAACGAGATGTCCACAAAGGAAACATCCTCAATAATTCGCAAAGACTTTTCGGTTGTTCTTAAGATTTTTTCTTGCTATGTTGTTTGTGCAGAACGGGCAATGGTTTGTTTTAAAAAAGAGCAATACATTTTATTTTCCTTTTTTTCGGGAAGCAAAATGGTTCTGACATCTCTCTTTACAAATGAACATATTGCGTCCAATGCAAAAAAAAACAAAATACTTGGTCACATTTCTCACAATAGTAATTGTATCCAATAAATCGTGTAATGGCTGTAGTGTCAACAAAATGATGGTGATATAAGTGACTATTTTCAATTTGGGAACTCGAGTCCTCGAAACAAGAGACCTGTGTGAATGATTTGAGGGGTTACTTTCTTCCTATAACAGTGTGCCATATCTTGAAGACTTTTCATCTTAAAAGCTCAACAAACACTCTAGATATGCCTGCATGCTGTAAGACAACTTCTGCTTGTCTCCGTTGTTCGAATTTCTCATATCTCAAAAGCTTAACAAACACTTTAGATATGCCTGCATGCTGTAAAATAACTTCTGCTTGTCTCCGTTGTTCGAATTTCTCATATTTCCTAATGTATTTCCATGATCGTTTCCATTCAATTGTATCATTGTTCTCTGCAGTAGTTTGACTCACTACAATGACATAGGGATATGACTGAAAAATTGTTAAAGCTACGTTAAAAATCATAATCACATCACATCACACATCACAACGATACAGGCTAAGTACATTTGGTATTGATTTTTGTTAGTTGGACAATACATTGTTTGGTACTACAAAGTTCCTCAACGAATCAAACTTTGCGTGGTTCACTTTTTTTCTGTGTAGTGAAACGTCTGTCATTTGAAGAGTGACTTTTCCATCGGTCGTGTCACACGCGTCATTGAACTATTGGGCGTGTTGAATTTGTTGATAATTTTCTGAAGGTTATTCTGATGTGTACTAATTTTGATCCCGACTAGAGATTTCAAAATGTTTCGATTGATGGATAGTCGGAAACGATTGTTATTTTTAGTTTGGAATTGTCATTGCAATGTCACTAATAACGAATCCCATAAATCTGTAATAAAACCCACTGCTTTCTCTGATGCCACATCAGACTTGAACTCTGGAATTTGAATTCTGGATGTCATAGGAGCTACCGAACAATAGAGGTAGATTGTACTGGCTCAGATAGAGGTGACAGAGGTCACAGGAGCTACCGAGGTAGATGGTATTGGCTCAGAATCACTCACATTGTCTTCAAAATTGATGACATGTCTTCAAAATTGATGACATACTCTTCATTTCCCAATAGGGCGACACCAAATTACGTCGTCGTTTCGCTTCGTGTTTCTCCTCAGCAAGGTGTGATCGTTTCATTTTGATAAGAAATTTGCTTGACTAAAGAGTACACAATATTTCCCTATTTATAGAGCTTCTCGCCCTAAGAGAATATATTTATTTGGCTTTTAGTTTGTGAAGATGGAAATGTAAATGCAGATCGGCCTTCATGTCAGACGTTTACTGAGAGTCACTCAAAAGTACATTTCCAATAATATTACGGACTACTCGGCTCGATATAAAAGTTAAGATAGTTGCTAATTCTGTCAAAATATTGGACTCCAGAATGTCCAGAACTTCAAATAAAAGGAACTATTACTAAGACAGGAGAAAAGAAAGACAAAAGTAAAGATACATGTTAATCAATATCAAGAGAAATGGATTTTGCCTTCAGAGCGTCCCAAGAAAACATAGAACAAGAAGGAGGAAAAGCGTTCTTCAGAAACAGAAGAAATCATACCTATCAAGAAATTCAAGAAGGTGACACAAATAAAAGAAAATGAAGAAGAAAAGAAAGACATATAACAGTAAAGAAATTTTGTTTTTTTAAAAAAGGGACATAATTCAAGAAAGAAGGAAGAAAATTAATTATAGTTCTGTTTTATAAATTTCATTTTGATATCAAGAAAGAAAACGTAAGTGTCTCTGTCGTTATATTTTTCTTTTATATGGATAAGATAATCATACACACTCATGCACACACATACACACACACACCTTGTAATATGTTTTTTTTTTTAAATTTTACTTGATTTGAAAATTATTGAATAGTATCTCTTTTCTAAGATACGTGGGTGGTTCTAACAAAGGCCGTTGGTATTTTTTTTAATTTTTTTTTAAATAACAGACTTTTCAAAACATCTTTAGCATTGAGTCTCTTTCTTACGTCCAACTTTTTCTACTGCTGCTGTTGTAGTGTTGGCGGTGGTGACTGTTGTGGCTGCTGACATTTCAGTAGTCAACGTCGATGAAGTCATGGAAAAGTTAGATATTTTGGATCTTGTATTGAGCTAAAGAAGTCTGACACATTTCTCTCAGATAATTTCAGACACCGTTTTGTTTCAATCATTCTTCTCACTGTTGAAACTTTTCGTTTTTTCTTCTGTTTGTTGTTATTGTTGTTGTTGTTGAACTAATAATCCTGACGTTGCAATAAAACCTAAATTCTTTCTTCTCTTTCTTTCTGAAATCATCATACACTAGTAACGATGGAGAACGAAGTAAAGTTGGTACTACCACCGCAGGCACAAAATATTGTTGAGGCGACGGGAAATCAACCAATGCCAATGGAAGAAGATTAATGGTTACATCATCAGCAACGGTAATAGACATTGTTCGGTTACTTGCAGCACACGGTGTTTTCCCGGCAAGCGCACACCAATACATTGTCTTCGTTTCAGCCATAGGTATTGTACTAGAACTGTTCGATAATGGTAAATCGTAAGACGCTGGTGCATCTATCTATCTATTTGTCTGTCTGTCTGACAGGAGCATTGACCCATTGTGACCTGTTCTCAACACAAACTAACCAAAATATATGCCAATGTAGAATTATCTATCATCGTTCGCATTATATTGTTCATTCCCAACTACCTCATGTATGTAAAGGTATCGTGAACGTCATATGGAAAAGAAGGACTTTTATGGTGATAAAAGGATGCATGAAGTAGTCTTTGTCTCCTGATCAACAGTGCGACAATGTCTGCGGAAAATAGCCGCGAGATTCTCAGTATGAGTTAATCCTCTTCTTTGGCTAACAAAACATAACGGCCTTTATCAGGGTCACAAAGATCTCTAGAAAAGAGAGATGCTACTCACTGCCGGTATATATTTATTTGTGTATGCAGACCCGACTGTTTGCATGTACGAAGTGCACGATGCACATAGTCGCCGCCGCTGAAGAATATGTGCCAAGCCTTCTGACATCTATGGAAATTATCGATATCTTTTTTGGAATGGCGCAAAACAGTCATCGCACACACAAGAAAAACAACATGTTCCGGTCCTGTGTGTATGCTTGTGTAAAACAATTAAAACTTGAAGCCCCTACCCCATGGTGATAGTATTTTTTGGTTAGGGTAAAGTGTATATCTATAAATACTCCTAACATTTGTGTGCGTGCATGTTTGTATTTCATTCTCTTTCTTTTACATCCTACCCTCTTTTGTATAATATAAGTATAATGTGTGTATAAACACTCCTTCCCTTTGTATTGTATAGTATGGGCAGATGTCTGAATATTAATAAAAATGAAAGTAAGGGTGTGTGTTTGGATATTAATCAAACAGATGGTGCTGGACAGTAGGGGTGTGCGTGTGGGTAGTAAGAAAAAGGTGGGTGCTGGATGCCAAGAAAGGGTGGGTGGGTGTTTCGATAAGGGCGCGAACCAATCCAGGTCTAGGATAATTCATTGATTGAATCAGGTTTTGTGGCTAATGAGACCCGCTAGAACAATTTATGTCAAAAATCAATTAGTACTGAATATATATTTTCTGTCACTAACTTTGGTAATATCTGCCAAAAATGATGGCCTCGAAGAAGAAATAAATCTCAATGCAATGATATCATAAGACTGGTAATAAGATCATTATTCGCTAAAACACGTAGATTTAGAGTCAGCTGCTGTGTGTGTATGTGTGTGTGATTTAAATTTTTAACGTAGCTTTAACAATTGTTCAGTCATATCGCTACGATGTCTGCAGTGCGACAGTTATATTGATGTCTAGCACTGGGGCATAATGCCGCAGACATGTGGCATGACGTTCTACCCAGTCACATTATTCTGACACCCAGCCGACCAGTCCTAACACTAACCTCTTAATGCTGGACGTCAAGCGAGGCAGTCAGCTGCTGTAGATAATTATATTATCGCTTCCATACATCTCCATAATAAAGATAGCAGACTTGCGGATGAATACAAATTTCCAATCCAGAATACCATAAAGGGGATGTAAATTATGAAATGTCGTTCATATATGGGATGTCACGCCACACGCACGCGTGTGTTCACACACATGCACGCACTTACAGTGACACGCACAAACATGCTCGCCCTGTTGGTTTTTGTGGTGCATGATGTTATATATATATATATATATATATATATATATATATATATATATATATATATATATATATATATATATATATATATATATATATATATATATACCAAGGAATTAAATTCTGTCATTTAACCATGGCAAATTCCACGTTGAACAATGTTCAACAAAAGCCAGATTCTCGATCTGATTATTAAAAAAATTAAAATTAAAAAACAAACTTTTCTTTATGTTTTGTATCCATATTATCCATAAATTGATGCGTATTTAACATTTAACGTATTAAGGAATACTTACATAAGAATGATGGAGCTAAATTCGTTCTTTTCTACGTCATTGCTGCACCTGATATGGTTTGAAATAATTTTGTATTTCGTTCATTTGTTGGTGGGACATATTCATGGGTGGGACATCATGTCACATGTATGCAGCATGATACGCCAGTGCTATACACATCGCTCGCTATAAACTGCCACACTGCAGACATAGTAGCGATATGACTGAAAAATAGTTAAAGCAACGATAAAAATCCATATCACACACACACACACACACACACACACACACACACACACACACACACACACACACACACACACACACTTGTTCTTTATTGCATTAGTTGTGTATCGCAAGTAACAGAATTTAATATAAAGAAATAGCGACTAACAGCGCTGGACTGTGGTATAACTCCAGCGAAGAAGTTTTATACGTAACTCGATTTATCTCCCTTTACATATTGGAATTTCTGGCTCTTGTTGCGTATTTTCACTACAAGGACTACTTTAACAGAATATTAAGACTATCCATCTATTAATAAACAGAGGGATAGGGGTCGAAGCCTGTATTTATAATTACAGATTGGACCCCCACCCCTCTGTCCATTGACCGATATTCTTAATTTTCTTTGTAACGAACCCATGTGCTTTTCACCAAATTGTTTGAAATCCATAACCAAAAATTCAGAGGCAGTTTTTATATCGATCACATTAAAGCAGTTGGAGTAATTATTATACTTAAATAATAACATCGTGATCGTACAGGGACCGATATTATTTTTGTGTACTTTTTGTTATATTATTGGAGGCGGATATGAGACTACATACACAAGGAAAAGCAACCTTCATAAGTAGCCAATAAGCTAACAAACTAACTAGCTGAGTAAACAACCGATCAGCCAAGCAACCGAAACTCTTTATATTTGATTTTTAAAAATATCCGCAAAGAAAGTTAGGTGCAAATTATGAGGTTTATCATAGAGCAAAATAATGCAGCTTGGGTAGATAATTCTACATATCCAGAAAAATACGCAAAATATGTTGTTTTTTTTCCGCAGTATGCAAAAGAGATGGAAATTCCATAATCTTGCAAAAATGTCCAACTGGAACTAAGCAAACAAAAGAGTTTATAATGTAAATGAATAACAACATTGATTTATGCAGCATATATCTAACAAAGAAATGGTGTTCTTTTCAGTTACTCATTAGCAAACGTATTATGGAACTAATTATAATATAAAGAAAATTATTTATGTACCGACTTTTTGTTTACATACATGAAAGAAACATACATGTTTCATTGTAAGGAAGGGGAAGCACAGCCTCCCCTTTTCCAAAAATACATAAACGAGAAAAGATTGGTACGTTTCATAATGTTAGAAGGTTAAAATTACGCCCTGGAAATACTTAAAATTTATGAATTTACGGGGGAGGGGTGGGCTTGGGCCACCACTAGCATTTCGATCCCAACGACCCCATACATTCTTATTTACGCCCTCTCACCCAAAAACAAGAACTATTTTTGGATCCCCTCCTGTACACACAGTCTGCGTGTTTACATCAGACGTTGAAACAATCTCGTTAATCACCAATTGTTCGGAGTCACTGTGGCTCAGGTGTAATTGCTACCAAATTGGTTTTTGGGTCTGATCCTAGCGCCACATCGTCCACTCGAGGGCTCTGGAATGTAGAATATGCCTAGTGCCATCTCCTTTATGTCGTAAGAGGCGTAGGAGGTTTTAATGGAAGCGACATGTTTTGTCGTAACTGAAATTGCTTGGGATAGTTTTCTAAATTGGCCACTGTCAAAAATTCGTCATTAAAGGATATCCTGTTATTTTTTTCCCCAGCTGTTATTGTTTAATATTTAAAAATAAGAATATATTTGAGAATGAGATGATTTGCGATGTGTTGTTCTTTTGATTAATGCGGGACAAGTACATCTCCCGTAGCTCTTTTAACAGTCTCAGGATAATGAAATACCATTTGTCGGCAGAGTGATTCTCATGTAGCAGGATACACACTGGGTTCAATGCAAGTACAATATCCCCCACATGGCCTGGATGGCAACTATGGTATAACGGTACCAATTGTACAACCCCAGGTGGGAGGAGCTTAAGGTGTTGGGAACATTGCATTCAGAAATAAACGACAAAACTAGCTGTGATAGGTGCATTATGTAAGAGTTGTACTTTCTGTTAGGCTTTAAAAAAAAAGTTGAGCCTCTTGGCAACATGTGAAATTATGTTAATTCATATCTAGATCACATTTTGTATTTTTTAAGATTTTTTTAAAATGTGGTACATATGACTGAAAATGTGTCCGGTGTAACTAGATAGCTCTTACCCCTGTCTAGTTCCAGCAGAGTTATCTCTCTTAAACGCAATGGAGTACCTATTTTCGATGTTATCAAATTAACAATCTAACATTGTTCTCTGTGACAGTGTGTGACATGCATGCTAAGGTAGGATAGAAAGTATATTTATTTCGCAAAACATTAGCATTGCGGTCTATGGAAAAGCAATTGGTACCGTGATACCCTATGTTTAATTGTAACAATACACGACTTTTCTCAAAATGATCACGCGAGGAAAAGGAATACATTTTGCGCAAGGACGGTCGCTTTGCTTTAAAAATGACCTTCAAAAATGGCAAATGCGTATATGAATTTGGGGCATTATTACATAAACTTTTTTGACGGGTCAGATGCAACGAATAGTCTTTTATGTGTTTATCGTAGCTTTAATAAGACATAGACATTTTTGATCTAACGGATTTTTTTTTTTAAATGAAGTTTTATTTTAGGCATGTTGATACTTTTTCAATTTGTGTTTCAATAAGAAAAAAATGTTGACTTTAAGGATTTTAACATTATTTTTGCTTCGTATGCATTTTAAAGAGAGTTCTACTTTGTATTTTTTTTTTGTCTCAGTGTAAAAATTTCTATAAGACTGGAGGGATTTGACATTCTTGGGATTTTAGCAAGGTGTTTTGATTATCATTTTCACTACATACCCTTTGTTCGGCAGTATATAGACAGGGTTGTATTGATGTGTCGTTTTAAAAAAAAGATAAATACGTACCTATCAGCGATCGGGTGAGCCAGAATTGGCTGTCTTGATCTGTTCCTGGGCCAGGGTCTTTAAAACAGTTGCCTGGCAGTAAGTAACCCTCATTTGTTTCTGTAGTATAAAACACCAAAGCAAACTAATTCAAATTATTTTTATCATTTTAATGTGATCAACGAAGATAGGGGGGGGGACATTGACACAAAAAAGCTAATTACCGTGTTCGCTTCATTTCTGATTTTCTTTTTCCGATGGAATTTCAAGACATTATGCATATAGGCGAATAATGAGTTGTGTTTTATGGCTGCAAGAGCATACGCAGATTCCATTGGCTACAGAAAACTGAATCGGGTTTAGTTTAATTACGGCTGAGAACATCTAAAAACAGATGGCGTTATCTGACGATGACATCATATCCCCCCCCATTCCGTTTCCATGTGGATGTGAACTGAAGGTTAATGGACATAACAGTAAAAATGTGTTCAATTAGCTATATCATTTTAGAGATATATTACCATTTAGCAGTCTATGCCTGAATTCCCTATCCAAATGATTTATATTGGATTGTGGAACATTGCTTTGTTTTGTGACTCATGGTATCTTATCATTATATCGAATTAATGGAGACAAGCTAATCATATTTCAAAAACGTGCGTTTTATCGTTCAAACAAACTTGAATGAATAATATCTTTGTTCAATACTAATATTGTTTTGATCTTAAGCTTGTATATGTCTTTTATGGATGCCTAGCTAATATAAAATGTCCCAAAAGATGAATGTCCAGCTAAAATAAAATGTCCCAAAAGATAAATGTCCAGCTAATGTAAAATGTCCCAAAAGACGATTGTCCAGCTAATATAAATATGCCAAAAGATGAATGTCCAGCTAATATAAAATGTCCCAAAAGATGAATGCCCAGCTAATATAAATATCCCAAAAGATAAATGTCCAGCTAATGTAAAATGTCCCAAAAGATGAATGTCCAGCTAATATAAAATGTCCCAAAAGATAAATGTCCAGCTAATGTAAAATGTCCCAAAAGACGATTGTCCAGCTAATATAAATATGCCAAAAGATGAATGTCCAGCTAATATAAAATGTCCCAAAAGATGAATGCCCAGCTAATGTAAAATGTCTCAAAAGACGATTGTCCAGCTAATATAAATATCCCAAAAGATAAATATCCAGCTAATATAAAATGTCCCAAAAGATGAATGTCCAGCTAATATAAAATATCCCAAAAGATGAATGTCCAGCTAATATAAAATGTCCCAAAAGATGAATGTCCAGCTAATATAAAATGTCCCAAAAGATGAATGTCCAGCTAATATAAAATGTCCCAAAAGATGAATGTCCAGCTAATAAAAGTGTCCCAAAAGATAAATGTCCAAGTAATATAAAATGTCCCAAAAGATGAATGTCCAGCTAATATAAAATGTCCCAAAAGATGAATGTCCAGCTAATATAAAATGTCCCAAAAGATGAATGTCCAGCTAATATAAAATGTCCCAAAAGATAAATGTCCAGCTAATGTAAAATTTTTCAAAAGACGATTGTCCAGCTAGTATAAATATCCCACAAGATGAATGTCCAGCTAATATAAAATGTCCCAAAAGATGAATGTCCAGCTAGTATAAAATGTCCCAAAAGATGAATGTCCAGCTAATATAAAATGTCCCAAAAGATGAATGTCCAGCTAATATAAAATGTCCCAAAAGATAAATGTCCAGCTAATGTAAAATGTTTCAAAAGACGATTGTCCAGCTAGTATAAATATCCCAAAAGATAAATGTCCAGCTAATATAAAATGTCCCAAACGATGAATGTCCAGCTAATATAAAATGTCCCAAACGATGAATGTCCAGCTAATAAAAGTGTCCCAAAAGATAAATGTCCAGCTAATATAAAATGTCACAAAAGATGAATGTCCAGCTAATGTAAAATATCCCAAAAGATGAATGTCCAGCTAATATAAAATGTCCCGAAAGATGAATGTCCAGCTAATATAAAATGTCCCAAAAGATGAATGTCCAGCTGATAAAAGTGTCCCAAAAGATAAATGTCCAGCTAATATAAAATGTCCCAAAAGATGAATGTCCAGCTAATGTAAAATGTCACAAAAGATGAATGTCCAGCTAATAAAAGTGTCCCAAAAGATAAATGTCCAGGTAATATAAAATGTTCCAAAAGATAAATGTCCAGCTAATGTAAAATGTCACAAAAGATGAATGTCCAGCTAATGTAAAATGTCCCAAATGATGCAGTCATCACATCACAGTGTTTACAGCGATATTTTGTTCATTTTAATTTTACAACTTTTGCAAACGTTTT